>CM053026.1:47349528-47522028 GCA_028564925.1 Lithobates sylvaticus | reverse complement strand
TTTTGCAGAGAGCGGAGCCACTTCTTAGGAGGATGGAAATATAAGCCCAAACTTAGTAAAATTCATGCAATCCCAGAGTCTAAAATCTCATATAGTATTAATGTTTGGTTGTCATTTCTAAAGTAATATTTCAGTTATCAATATTTGCAGATTTCATTTAACTACGACCCAGTGATCCTGCCATTCAGTGCCTGCTAGCACTCTGCAAGATACTCCAATCAGCCTTATCTCTATACAGCACTGTTTTATAGTGTGAAACGCGTCAGTTCTTCTGTCCGTTCTGCTGTGGCATATATTTTTTGATTTTTTTTTGTTGACAAATAAAGGCTACTTTTTGGAGTGCGGCTGTCCAGAACCTTTCTCAATTTCATTGCTAGCCCCCGCCTCCCTGGGAAACTTGGAAAGAAGAATGAAATTTGCTGCACATCCAGAACTTCCGATTGCCTTTTATTTTGTTTCACAAAGATAACACCAAAGACACCAAACTGTGGTCACGTAGACGCATTTCACACATACATCTTGTGCTTAATCATTATGATTAAGCACAAGATGTATGTATGAAACGCGTCTACGTGACCACAGTTTGGCGTCTTTGGTGTTATCATTGTGAAACAAAATAAAAGGCAATCGGAAGTTCTGGATGTGCCGCCATTTCTTTCTTTCCAACACAAGGGTCATAACTTAGGATGTGTCCCTTGTGCTGATTCTATTTTCTAGTAGAAATCCCCCTCCTCCCATGCCCCCACCCCCGCAACTTCAGTTTTCCGGTGCGGCAGGGGGTTAATACCACTAAGTGACTGTCACAACCTCTCGTTAAGACTATGCCCGCCCTCTCTACCCAGCGCTGCCATTCATAGAAACCGTACTACAGTATGTATGAATAAAACATGATCTCCGAATGAAGGACGAGCAAATGATTGGTAGATCTTCCCCCTACATTCTTAGATTGTGTTTCCTTTGTAGAAGCTGTAGTACGGCTTCTATAAATGGTGGAGCTGGGAGGAAAGGGTGGGCATAGTCGGGCGCTATTAATAAAAGCCTGTGACCGCTTCTTAAAGCAGAGCTCCACCCCAAAGGGGAAGTTCCGCTTTAAAGCCTCCTCTTTCGCTCCTGTTTCTGAAATTGAACTTTTGGGAAAGAGGAGGCGGGGGGTTTACCAATTTTGACAGGTACCCGCCACCACTTCTGCTCCAACCGCCTAGGCGATCGGAAGCAGAAGTTATCCCCCCCCCCCCTCCCTCCTGCAGTCTTCTGGGACACGTGACAGGTCCCAGAAGACTGCGGGACCATTCACAGCATGCTGCGCAGCTCGTGCATGTGCAGTGGGCACCCTGCTATGAAGCCGCAAGCTGTCACAGCCGGGTGCCGATAGTAAAGATGCCGGCTCCGGGACGAAAGGACACAGTGTGAAACAGCTGGGCACAGCGCTGGATCATGGGACAGGTGAGTGGCGGTTTGTTAACAGTCAGCAGCTATGTTTTTTTTGCTGCTGCCTTTTAATTTTTACATAGGGCACTGGAGCTCCGCTTTAAGCCCGGCCATACATGGATGAAAATTCAGGCAGTTCAGCAGGGACTGGATTGGCACCATAGGTGTGCGCAGCCTATTGCATTAGGATGTGCACTCCAAAGCTCCAACACATATGTGCATGTGTGTATATATACTGATGTGTCAGTAGAGCAGTGGACAGTGTCATTAGGGCAGAGATTGCTGTCTGTAGGGCAGTGGACAGTGTCATTGGGGCAGAGATTGGTGTCAGTAGGGCAGTGGACAGTGTCATTGGGGCAGAGATTGGTGTCAGTAGGGCAGTGGACAGTGTCAGTAGGGCAGTGGACAGTGTCAGTAGGGCAGTGGGCAGTGTCATTAGGGCAGAGATTGGTGTCAGTAGAGCAGTGGACAGTGTCATTAGGGCAGAGATTGGTGTCAGTAGAGCAGTGGACAGTGTCATTAGGGCAGAGATTGGTGTCAGTAGGGCAGTGGACAGTGTCATTAGGGCAGAGATTGGTGTCAGTAGGGCAGTGGACAGTGTCATTAGGGCAGAGATTGGTGTCAGTAGGGCAGTGGGCAGTGTCATTAGGGCAGAGATTGGTGTCAGTAGGGCAGTGGACAGTGTCAGGGCAGAGATTGGTGTCAGTAGGGCAGTGGACAGTGTCATTAGGGCAGAGATTGGTGTCAGTAGGGCAGTGGACAGTGTCATTAGGGCAGAGATTGGTGTCAGTAGGGCAGTGGGCAGTGTCATTAGGGCAGAGATTGGTGTCAGTAGGGCAGTGGACAGTGTCATTAGGGCAGAGATTGGTGTCAGTAGGTCAGTGGACGGTGTCATTAGGGCAGGGATTGGTGTCAGTAGGGCAGTGGACGGTGTCTGTCGTTTTTATTTTTATTTCATTTTTCACAATTTAATTTTATACATTATTTTTCAATTTTTTTTTATGATCCCCATTAAGGCTCTGGTGAAATATCAGGGGTTTAAACGGAGGGAATCTGCACCACACAGGGTGATTAGGGTGTGCCCAGGCATACCTGGCACACCTATGATTGGCACCCTGGTTGTACACAAGCTGATCTATCAGTAGACTTTCGTACAACCAGCCTCCCCACCAGCAGAACACAAGAGCCTTGAAGAGGGATTCCCCCTGTTGATGAGGGAATCGAGTAACTTTCTTACCCTCCACCCATGATGGAAGGAAAGAAAATTGTGTAATCTTTGGCCAGCCTTAGTTGTATTAATGCCCACTGCACTGAAAGATTGGGGGGCTGGCATGGACCAAAGGAACATTTCTACTAATGGAAGAGGAATCAGCACAAGGGATATATTCTAGTGACTGTAAGTTATGTCCCTTGTGTTGATTTTTCTATTTATTTTAGTTGCACTTAGGCTTTAGTTTGTATGCATTTGTATAAAGCTATCTATCTGTGTGCCGAAAAAGATCAGTCCAATGTCTGTGCCACAGCCTGTAACTTACCTAAAAGTACAACTATAAGTATTTAATTTCTGTGTATCCCTACTTTGGGAAAGTTTTAGCTCCAGTCCCAGTAACCCAACCTTTCCCTACTTTATCAATGCCCAGTCAGAGACAAGAAGACACATACAGGTACTTGGCTAAGCTATGTGAAGATGTATTCATGTAAGAATCCATAACTGGGTTACATGTTGGCTTTTTATATCTGCCGGGACCCGAACAGTAAATTAATTTAAATATGCTGAGGATTAACATTTTCTTGCAAAGTATATTCATTTCTCTTCTTTATTATACAGTACATGTGTTTGTTTTTTCCTCTGCATTTACATGCACATCAAGTAAAAGTGGGGCTGTGATGGTGGGTGTGATGTGGAGGGGGCTTACTATAGTCACTGTTCACCTGGTTTAAATTGGTTGTAAGGGCCGGTTCCCACTGGTGCGATGTCCGTCATCGAATGTGATTCGCACTGCTAAGCAAATCACATGCGATCTCTGTACAATGCGATTTTCAGCGGATTTGCATCACATTCGGACCAAACCCACACAGGACCCTTTTTTTGGTCTGCAGCAGAATCGGATTGCATGCGTGTTCACATCCGATTCCTGTCCGCACTGTGATATGCAAACTGATTTGGGGGTGTTAACTTTTAACTGACACTCCCAGCTGTTCGCATAGGGCAGTGTGAACTGCCACCGGGAGACATGCGATGCGGGAACCCACAGTGGACTTGCAGGGTTCCCGCATCGCTGCAGTGTGTACAAGCCTTAAAGTGGAGGTCCACACAAAAATGGAACTTCCGCTTTTTGGAACCCCCCCCCCCCCCCCCTCCGGTGTTACATTTGGCACCTTTCAGGGGGGAGGGGGGTGGGGGGTGCAGATACCTGTATAATAGCATGGTATTTGGACTACGCCACTCCCCCCACTGTCTGCTGGGAGACACACGGGTCACAGAGACAGCAGGGACCATTCGGATTGCGTGACTCGCGCACACGCAGTAGCGAACCAGGAAGTGAAGCCGCAAGGCTTCACTTCCTGATTCCCTAACCAAAGATGGCAGCATCCGAGGGATGGTTCTGCCTCGGGTGCCGACATTGCGGGCGCCCTGGACAGGTAAGTGTCATTTTAAAAGTCAGCAGCTGCAGTATTTGTAGCTGCTGACTTTTTAAAAAAAATAAATTGACGGAACTCCACTTTAAAGCTAGGCAAGGGCGGACTGACCATTCGGCCACTCGGGCACTTTCCGAGGGCCCCGGGCCACTAGGGGGCCCCTTCAGGGTTGCCATCCTCAGTAAAACCAGGGACAGTATGTAAAAAATCTGTGTTTTTTTTTTTTTTACATCTGTTTATGAAATGTCCCTTACCGACATCCTTTTGGTCTAAAGATCCAGAGATTATAGCCGCCCCACCTCTCCAGTACCTTCTCAGACAAAAGAAACATGTATGTGTATACTGTGTGATTGTATACTGTGTGTGTGTGTGTATACTGTGTGGCCCCATAATCTCTGATTACCTGGGGGCCCCATAATCTCCTATTGCCCGGGGGCCCCATGAGTTGTCAGTCCGCCACTGAAGCTAGGTATTTTTTTACTTTAGTGTGTTACTAGACCCACAACAGTACAATCAGTCTCGATATACAGTAAAGCGTGCTTGTTATACTCACTCAGGGTCCCTTGCCTTCTGGGTGCCGGTCTTCAGATGGCCTCACACAAGCAGACCGATTGGGTCCACCTGTCATTTATTTTTAAGTGGACCCGGTCGGACCCTCCATTGCCCTCCATGGAGCGATGGATGTCAATGGACCTGTGTCCTTTGACACCCGCCGACATCCAATCCCGTCTGCTAAAAACAGATTGGGTGGAAACGGAGAGGTCTGCTGCTTCTCCTTCCCTGTCCAATCACAGGCTCGGTGATGGGGAGGAGACCTGTGAGTGTTTATACCTAGACTCTTGACAACTCTATGGATATCTAACTGTCTGTCTGTCACTTTTCTGTCTTCCCAGCTGTTACAGTCTTATGACGTGAAGGAAGATGCAGTGCTGTGCTGTTCTATGGAGGTGAGCCGCAAACCCCATCTTGTCCTCATCACTGTCTATGACATCACTGTAGATTGATGTATTGTCATATGTACTACACTGGACACAAATCCCCACTGGATTGCTATGTACATGTATGTGTATGTAGAATTATCACTTTTTTGGTGGGCTTGGTCCATTTCATAACTTGAGATTTTACATCATTTCCTAAACTTTAAACAGCCAACACCACATTTGATAATAAAAGAATTGGATGGGGAGGACACAGGTGTAGCCCTCATTTATGGATAACCCCCAAATAGACATAAGGCTCCCTTCACACTTCTGCGACTTGGGATCCAACTTGCGAGACCCCCAAGTCACAGGACATGTGAAATTCAATGTATGTCTAAAAGAAATGTTCCTGCTGACACTATAGAAGTTGCTGCGACTTCAGAAAATGTTCCTGCACTACTTTTGATGCGACTTTCGTCCAGAGGATGTAAAATCAGATCAAAGTCGAACCAAATGTCACGTCAAAGTCGCAATGCAAGTCATCCTGCAAGTGTGAAAGGAGCCTTATAGCGATGAGCAAATTATTTTGCGACTAGCAGTATATCAAGGCACAGCAGCGGAATCAAACTGGAATTTCTCCTGAACAATCTCCTCTGTTAACAATTTGTGGAGATTCACTTCTGTTGGGTTTCCTGAAAATGTATCTATTACAATAAGGACACCTTTTCCAGGGATTACCTCTCACTTTTCTATAGATTACTTCTCACTTCCTGTTGTGACTCCATGGCAGAAAATGAAGAGAAATCTCTTCAGACTCGTTCTGCTTTGGTCTCTGAAGAGTGATCTGCACTTGGATCGCTCTTCAGAGAGCATTTGACAGATGGTAAGGAGGCTATTTATCTATGGAGTTGAATTTCTATAACTAGAGTGCGAAATCTGGTGCGGCTCTGCCTAGAAGCCAATCAGCTTTCAGGTTTTATTGTCCTAGCTTAATAGATTTTGCACTCTTAGGTCTAAGTACCGTATATATCGGCGTAAGTTTGTACGCACCTTTTCCCCCTGAAAATCCCCCCTGCTCTGATGGGGGCTGATGAGGCTGCTCTGATGGGGGCTGATGAGGCTGCTCTGATGGGGGCTGATGAGGCTGCTCTGATGGGGGCTGATGAGGCTGCACTGATGGCCGGCTGATGAGGCTGCCCTGATGGCCGGCTGATGAGGCTGCCCTGATGGCCGGCTGATGAGGCTGCCCTGATGGCCGGCTGATGAGGCTGCCCTGATGGCCGGCTGATGAGGCTGCCCTGATGGCCGGCTGATGAGGCTGCCCTGATGGCCGGCTGATGAGGCTGCCCTGATGGCCGGCTGATGAGGCTGCCCTGATGGCCGGCTGATGAGGCTGCCCTGATGGCCGGCTGATGAGGCTGCACTGATGGCCTCATCACTGATGGGCGGCTGATATGCTGCACTGATGGGTGGCACTAATGAGCATTGAGCACTGATAGGCAGCACTGATGGCACTGATAGGCTGCTCTGGTAGGTGGCACTGATGAGCATGTATGTTATCCTAACATTGAAAGAACAATTACACTCTGAATCTAAGTGCCGTCTGCAGCTGCAATGTTCGGCTAACATCTCTTTCTAACAAGACCTCTGGAGTGTTCTATTGTTGAAATAAATATATATATATATATGTGTGTGTGTGTATATGTATATATATATATATATATATATATATATATATATATATATATATATATATATATATATATATATATATATATATATATATATATATATATATATATATATATATATATATATATATACACATACATACACATACATACATACACATACATACATACACATACACACACACACACACACACACACACACACACACATACATATATATATAAATTGTGTTTTATAGTTGGTTGTCCCTGTCCCCCCATGTGCACCCCCCCCCCCCCCAAATATGAAAGCTGGAGATGCCACTGCATGTAAGTCAGTGACTCCATACCCCTGTGACCGAGGATCCATCATTGGTGTTACCATATCACTAATGCTGGCCATACACTATAAGGAAAATCGGCTGAACCCATTTATTGAAAAACTACCATTTGGCCGTGAGTACAAACCATAGTGCCATCATGTAATGACCGATAAATCGTTCAGTGGACATAAATTAATTCATTTTTTGTTTGTTTTTTTTTTTTTTGTTTTTTTTTACATATACCTAGTGCAGACAGTTCGGACGGGAAACACATTAACCTTTCAATTTATCGTTCGTTCAGCAGAAAATTTCCAAACTTGTCCTTGGTTTTTTTGTATAGTGTATGGCCAGCATAACACAAGGTACTTGTCTCTGATGTGCATCTGGCATTCAGGGCCAGCTAAAGTCTGGGGACAATGGTCTTTCTTTTTTTTCTTTTTTTTTAAAGCATACAACTCTTTAACCTATTCTCTGCCAACAGCTGCACAGCACCGGGCGCCTGCTGGAGGAACAGCTGCCTGAAATGATGTCTGACCTCCTGGCCATCGTGCGGGACAAGATGCTGTGCCCTTCCGAGTCCATGCTGACACGGTCCCTGTTGCTGGAGGTCATCGAGCTGCACGCCAACAGTTGGAACCCACTGATGCCAAGCATCACTCAGTACTACAACAAGACCATACAGAAACTCACAGGCTGAACGGTGACCCCCGGAGAGAGGGGGAGGAACTGCCCACAGGAAACACAACTAGGGTAGAGGGGAGATGTGTGCCACCCTTTTGCGTATGCCAGGATGTATTTTAACGACTGGGCACGCCATCGGTGAAGAAGAAGCGACACGTGTTCCTAAACAGCATGCTTGAAAACGTATTGACAAGGGAGGGGGAGGGGGGCAGGGGGTGGGGGTGACAGCCTACTTTTCAGTCCAGTCTTTTACTGCAAAACAACCCCCCCCCCCCCCCCCCATCCTCCTCTATGTCATTGCATATTGTATAAGCCTTGGCACACGCACCAGAACACGGTCACTGTAGGTGCCATGGATATGTATGTTAAATGGCAAATGCCTGCTATTGTTTACACACAAAGAGAGGGCTTGCACTGGGCAGTTGGCGGGAAGGCTTTTTTTATTATTATTTGTATTGTTTTTTTGTTTTTTTTCTTTTTTAGGGAGATTTCTCAGGTGGAGAGAGGCATACACACACGTATTGACCCATTACCACCATCGTAACTGGGAAGTTGGCGCCTTCACAGCTTTGAATCGCGGCTTTTGACGCCATGTTAGGATTGGCGTTGGGCGACCCTGGCCCTGCAGCTGATCGAGTCTTGTTGGTGCTGTGCACAGACTGGCAGCCACAGTTGGGAGAGGGTACGGGTTGCCCCCCAGCCTTAAATTAGGACATTGCACGGGTTGAGTTTAATTGCACTCTTTATAGTTCCGCCATTTTGCTTTTAATAGCTTCTAAGGGAGCCACCAACAGATGAGAAGCAAACTCTTATCTAGTTCCTATTTATATATAGTCTCCAAAAACTACTACAGTTACTGTGATCTCTAGTCCTTTACAGTATTTGACATGTCTTCATCCTTATCGTAATGCGCGCCCGCGCTGGCTGGTTAAAATGAGAGATGATCTGGAGTGCAGTCTCTACGCGTTTTTATACAGAGACAGGAAGTGATGTCACACTTCAGAATTAAAAATATATTTTTACAGATGAAGTTTTTTTTTTTTCTTGGCGTTTTTGGTTAGCGTGATGGATATTGGCGCTAACATCTGCCCAGTTTGTTCAGGTTTTTTTTTTCCTGGCCTGGAGGCATCCCTGGCAAACTGCAATGCAATATGTAGTCTCTGTTCTTGTATGCAGAAAGGTTTAAACAGCAGATTCTGTTGCTTTTGCATATAACTCGAAAAATATGATAAAGAATTAAAAAGATTGTTAAAACAGTCACTTATCAGTGACTTCGGATCTCGTGTAGGTCCTTTGAAGCCTCTAGTGCAGTAAATGCATCTCGTTTTCTTTTTAACCTGGACTGCAGGCATTTAAAAAAAAAAAATGAATTCAGTTCTGTATTATTCAGTGGGTTTTTTAATGCAAGAAGTGTAGGTACTTGAATATGACTTGGTGTCGGCCTCTTGCAGTCCATTGTACAGCAGAGCTCAGACTGGGGCAGGGAGAAGCAGCACAAGGAGTCAATTTGGGTGTGCTGCAATGCAAGGAGCATTCTGATAGAAGAAGAGAGCAGAGCGACAGGTGAGGTCATCAGTGTGCTACTTCTCTTTTTTTATTGTCTAGTCATAGGCTGGGGGGCTGTAACTGTTACTTGCAGCAGACAAGACTCAGGTCTCCTGTCCTGGCCGACAGGACTGTGCTGTGTAAATCTCAGATCTGGATGGACACAGATGCACATCCTTTGGCAGGTTAAATAGCTACCTTTTTACTGCATGCATTCTGTCATCGTAGTTGGTCTACTTGCCTGGAGTCTGGCATTAATCACTTGGTGATCTAAGAATGTGTGCACAACTATTTAAGCTACCTTTTATATTGCATATCATCTGTGTCCTTGTTTCCCTGAAGTGTAACACGGGGAACCACTGGTGGTATGCATGCTTGCTGTTGGATATAGACCATACCATATACCATAGATAGCCTTGTGGAAGGCTATTGGTTCGCTTTATGGTTGTCTCATCCTTGCGGTGTTGGCTACCAGTATCGGACACTAGGGGGTGCATGGTGATGACACCAGCGTGCTGGAAGTGTCTGCTTCTGTGGTGCCTGGAGCCCTTTGGAAAGGATGGTTGACCGCTTTGGGCAGCCATTGACGAGAGCCATATGTAGGAGGAATTGATCAGACAGGTTGGAAAACCTGCTCTGATCACTAGCGTTTCTCCCCTGAGATGCAGAAAGTGGCACCAATAAGTGGCCAGCATCACTCGTTTCTTTTTTTTTTTTTCTCCTACATTATCACAAACCAGAATGTTTTGCCCTAAGGCAGAGTCTTGTTAAAAGACCGGTGAGCCATGTCCACTCCTCCAGGTGCACTATATGCAATGCAAGGGATTAAGAACGCTTTATTGCAGATACTAAGGATGTAAGGGTATGTCTGACCTGTAGTTGGATGATCAAGCTCAGTAATACAAAGCTGCAGCCTCAGCATCTCCTTTTATGCTTACCTGTGTCATAGAAAGTATACCGCCAAAGACATAAACGATTTGCAGGGTATGTTTGTGATTTGACTTCAAGTTCTATGCAGACTTCTGTAAACATGTAAAGTGGAGGTAGGATTGTAGGGCATTGTGTACACATACAGAGTATGATTGCCGTTGTAAGGCAGAGACGTTTGACCTTTTTTTTTTACAGTTTTAGGAAATCTTAGCTGGCTATGGATTGAAGTGGGAAGAACGGTTGTAATTATTATATTTGATTTTACAATATCTTGTGTAGCGTTTATACATGTTTGTATTTTTTTTAATAAGAGAGGAAACTTGGACAGGTATACAGTGTTTGGATTCTTTTTCTGGCTTAAATGAAGTGCGGCATGCGGTTGGTGGCGTAGCGACGCTGAAGAATTCCAGGTCACATCTCCGCTTCCTGCAGGCCAGTCAGGAAATGATGTCACTGCTGGGCCGTTTCCTTATTTACTTTCTCTATTGATCGTTGACTTAGTAAATCATCCCCGATGCTTATTAAACGTTGAATTCCAAAGACGAGAGGGGAAAGGCAGGGTGGCTTCCTGTCCTCTGCTCATCCTGAACTTTCTGGGAGTAGAAGGAAGTTTGATTTTGAAGTCCCAAGTCCCCCTCCATCAAAGAACATCAGGATGAGTGGCCCACATTCTTGGGCCATGCATTAATGTTTTAAGAAATAACTTTGTCTTGGCGGCCACAGCCAAGCGTTTTACTTTGAAGGACGTGTCTGAAACCTGAGCAGTTGCTCGTAAAATTATAAAAACAGTGAAGGACGATTAACAAGTGCACAAAGTGTGGCCATAGGCAAGCAGTTCGGTCATCTGGACCGACAAATTGTATTTCTGAGCAAGAATTACACATTATTAGGTCTGCCAGAGTCCTCCTCCCCAACACAGCTGACCTACTGATGTGACCCAAACAGTTACTTATTAGTTTAGAAATTTTCCTGGCATAAAATAAATGTGTGTGAAGTAGCCCTGTGGTTAACACAACATACATGTCAGACTTGAGGCATGCACACCCCGTGACATGACAGCTACACCGGCCGACACAGGCACTAACACAATGGCACAGACAGGACAGAGAAATCCTGAATACGGGGGGACTGCGGTGGAGTGACACCATCACAGCACAGCCGGTGCAGGCCAGTAAGGTGTTACCACTGCACTCCGCCCCCAGACAGCGCCATACACATAATTCACAGGACAAAATATTAATACAGACAAAGAACAGGTGTTAATGGACAGCAGGGCCCCTCCCACAGTCACCAGAGATGGGGCAGTGTTAATGGACAGCAGGGCCCCTCCCACAGTCACCAGAGATGGGGCAGTGTTAATGGACAGCAGGGCCCCTCCCACAGTCACCAAAGATGGGGCAGTGTTAATGGACAGCAGGGCCCCTCCCACAGTCACCAGAGATGGGGCAGTGTTAATGGACAGCAGGGCCCCTCCCACAGTCACCAGAGATGGGGCAGTGTTAATGGACAGCAGGGCCCCTCCCACAGTCACCAGGGATTGGGGCAGTGTTAATGGACAGCAGGGCCCCTCCCACAGTCACCAGGGATGGGGCAGTGTTAATGGACAGCAGGGTCCCTCCCACAGTTGCCAGGGATGGGGCAGTGTTAATGGACAGAAGGGCCCCTCCCACAGCTACCAGGGATGGGGCAGTGTTAATGGACAGAAGGGCCCCTCCCACAGCTACCAGGGATTGGGGCAGTGTTAATGGACAGCAGGGCCTCTCCCATGGTCACCAGGGATCGGGCAGTGTTAATGGACAGCAGGGTCCCTCCCACGGTCACCAGAGATGGGGCAGTGTTAATGGACAGAAGGGCCCCTCCCACAGCTACCAGGGATGGGGCAGTGTTAATGGACAGCAGGGCCCCTCCCACAGTCGCCAGGGATGGGGCAGTGTTAATGGACAGCAGGGCCCCTCCCACGGTCACCAGGGATGGGGCAGTGTTAATGGACAGAAGGGCCCCTCCCACAGCTACCAGGGATGGGGCAGTGTTAATGGACAGCAGGGCCCCTCCTACAGTCACCAGGGATGGGGCAGTGTTAGTGGACAGCAGGGCCCCTCCCACAGTCACCAGGGATGGGGCAGTGTTAATGGACAGTAGGGTCCCTCCCACAGCTACCAGGGATGGGGCAGTGTTAATGGACAGTAGGGTCCCTCCCACAGCTACCAGGGATGGGGCAGTGTTAGAGGACAGTAGGGTCTCTCCCACAGTTGCCAGAGAAGGCGTGCTAATGGAGAACAGTCCCCTCCCACAGTCACCAGGGGGCATACATTTTCATACAACTTACCTAGGCCATTCAAATTTCACATACTGGTAGAGTAATCTTCCCTTAAAGGAAATCATCTTCTTTTTCATTGCAGGTAAAAAAATATTTCCAAGCAGAAGCAATGTGCGATCATTGAGTTTTTGATGAAGGAGGGATGCAGGCTGTCTGACATCCATACATGGCTCCAGAATGTTTACCGAGAGGACACCATTTACAAGAGTCACCAATGACAAGATATCGCTCTCCGTAAACATTCTGTAGCCCTCTGTGGATGTCAGACAGCCTGCATCCCTCCTTCATCAATAACTCAATGATCGCACATTGCTTCTGCTTGGAATCCATTATGTACCTGCAAGGAAGTAGAAGGAGAGTTACTAAAGAGGAAGAGTTACTCTACCAACATGTGAAATTTGAATAACCTATGTAAGTTGATAAAAGATTTGCTCACTTTTGCATTAGAACAACCTATGCTGGGAGAAATGTAGCTTGTTGTTACCATCTCAAGGATTTGGTGAGTGATTTGGAGTTTGTTCCTTGCTTTGGTGGGGATCATAAAAGCTCTCGGGATTTAGGATTCTTTCACACTGTATATACTGGATCTTTTTATAGCTAATGTTGTGCTATTGGGCTGCTGTTTATGCCAATACTCTGAGTGATGGCTTGGAAAGTTCTGATAGTGGACATATCTATCGGGTGGTGTATGGTGCAATCAGTCAGTTCTTAGACTATTGCTTTGAATTTTTAATCCCAATAATCTCTTGACATTGAAAGCAAACAATTACATACAGGCGAATTTTCCCTTTTTTGTTGCACTGATCAGTCTTTTTTTTAATTTTTATTAAAATGATCAGAGCGAATAGACGGTTTGAGTAAGTTGTGTGTTTGGCTACCTTTTACCACTAGAGTAAGTAATCAGAAATCCGAATTCTACAGCTCAGTCCGATTAATGAAAGAACATTTCTGATTGGCTACTGAGTAATTGCACTCCGGTGATCTTTGCGTTACGTTGCTAAATAAAGCCTAGATAAAAGAACAACTTTCTAGGGATAAACCCACTATTATATATTTATTTCTGGGATTACTTGTGGTTTTCTCGTTCACATGAAAGATTCTGCTGAAATTGGAAGCAGGTGTAATCTCTAGCAGGGCTGCCAGTAGGTAGACTGAAGTTTACTGGTAGTTCCAATGTTGCTGCCAACTGCGAACCTACTGGGGTTTCCATAGTACGGATAACTATTGACTGTTCTGGTAATACATCATACAGAACATTGAACTGGAATGTGCTGTAGACTGTATTGGTTGGCAGAGGAGTGTTATTGTAATATGTATGTTACTGAAGCCTACTGAGTCTGGCAGGGCTCACTAGGAGTGTAAAACGTTAGGTGTATGTGCGCTCTCTGTTCCCGGAATTCACGGTACAGCGGAGTCTAGACTGATCTATTTCTTTTTTCCGTTGATAATTCGAAGAGTGCAGATCGGTTCTTTTTGAACGTTATTTGGCTGTTGTCCTTTCAAATGTTAAGGCATTGTCAAGTATGGTCGTCAAGAAACGGAATTCGTATACTCTTATTAAATTAAATCAATAATTGTCCTGTCATACTCATGAACTCTATGTGACAGTGGCTTTGCCCTTCTTAAGATGATGAATCGTTAATAGGCCTGTTCTGTCACATGTTTTGAAATGGAACTAGTCTGATTACCCCATAAAGGTCACGTAGATCCTTGTTTGGACCCTCCTCAGGAACTTGAGCCACTATTGGTCAGGTTCCGTCAAAGAACATGAAGTGATGGTACTTTGCTGGCTCAATGACCCTCATACAACTTCTCTATGGATTTCATGAGTCAGCACTAGATTCCTTCAAAGAATTTTATACAACTGGTCATATTTCTTCAGGAAGGTAGTCTTTCCTGAAGAAATATGGACCAGTAATATGGATCAGTAGTCTGTTTCACGTAAGCGCACCAGGCTAGTCAGGATATTTAGGTTAGGTTGAATTTCAGCTAATTACCTTTCTTCCAAGCGAGAGAATCAATAATAGTCTTCTGTATAGTAGATGATAGCGGGTTTTTTTCTGTGAACATAAATCCGCCTTGTTCCCCTTGAATTTGAGGAAAACAAAGTGGACCAT
This sequence comes from Lithobates sylvaticus, assembly GCA_028564925.1. Classification (NCBI taxonomy): domain Eukaryota; kingdom Metazoa; phylum Chordata; class Amphibia; order Anura; family Ranidae; genus Lithobates; species Lithobates sylvaticus. The sequence goes on along the minus strand of CM053026.1, from coordinate 47,507,457 downwards.
ATATATTTACACAATGTAAAAAAAAAAAAAAAAAAATCACGAATGATGGTCGATTCCCCTATATAAGGCCAAGTTTTGCCTAGAATGACTGCAGTTTCATTCTTTTGCTGATTATAAGGCTATAGCCACATTCAAGGATAGATGGTCTTTACTTGCCCATTTAACCTCTCGCATTATAACTGTAAAACATTTGCCTTGTGTTCTTCATAATGTTGAATTTCTAGTGGACCTGAACTGTGGAAGCTGCGTCCAAGAAAGGGCAACCAGTGGGGAAAGGACTAGTCATCAGTGTTGCCTGTAGGCTAAACTCTTTTCTACTACTGACTTACCCCAATATCTTCTATACTGATTCTTTGTGTAGGAGTGGCCATCTTGGTAGAGGAGCAAGGCTTTGCTTCCTCATGTCAGTCAGAACTTCCATCCTGATGAATGGTAAATGGTGGGGAAATGGTTTAGAAGCGAAAGGAGATATAGAGAAGAGAGCACAGATCCATAGAGTGAATAAACCAGAAGCAAGGAGATACTTGCACTGAAGGTCACAAGGGACAGGTTCCTCTCCAGAAAGGAGAACAGCGAGCAGCAAAGTAGTGACATTATCAAATTTCCTTTGACTAGCAGACATTACTAAAGGGTAAATTTTAACTTGGCCAGCTATTGTGTACATGACTTCCCTGCAGCCACAACCAGCCACCAGCTGTTAGGGAAAATGATTGCATAGGTTGGAAGACTTTTATCACCCCAGTAAGCCCATACCGGGAGGTTTTAGTGAGTATGGTCCTGAACCCTTAGCATGGGCTAAACTGAAATAGTCCATCAGTCTGCCCTGTGATAAACAAACTGTAAAGAAACCTGAGGGTGAGCAGTTTGTACCTAGATGTTCAACCATTTTCTATTGTCTCTGAGCATTGTTTTTATCGTTCACAATGACCTCAGATTAAACCTTTCATTTTTGTAGTGTGCTCTGGAAAATACTAGATACTAGCAACCAAAACGTTTTATTGCAGCCCACTTTTTATTTGGCTGTATATACATGCCATCGTTATTGTTCCTCGGTGTCAGTGGGTTAAAGATGATCGAACGTCTGAAATGAGTTCCTGTGATGGACCCACCTATTGCAAGGCAAAGACGAGACGTTTCCATTGTGTGGAAATCCATGTGTTTGTTGTGTCTTCAGAAACATTTACATTGAGACGGGATCTATAAATTATTCAGCTTGGTACTTTCTTCGGAAGAAAATTACCTGGAAATCGTTAAAACCGCCACATTTTACAGCGAGCTTGTGTCCCCTATAGCCGCTCACGGCTACTCAGCAAGAACTGTTTATGAAATATTCAGCTCTAGCGTGTGCCGCTAAAGGCATTGTGTGGGCAATAAATGCTTAACCCCACATGTTATGTCCACCTTTGTGGAGATGTTTATGTTGCCTGACAGGCACTGCTGTGCTGTGTGTTGTTTGGCCATTAAATCTGCATTTTCCTAAGTTGCTTATATGTGCACAGATTGGGCTGTCTGAGGGTAATGTCTGTAATCTGGTGGCTGAATTTAAAGAGAGACCCCAGACATCTGCACAGTTGCTGTACAGAGCGGTCGTTGCCTAAACAGATCAAAACAACCAAGCCTGTGTCGACACCCGCCAAGCCCGTGTCAACAATCTCAGCCAATCTGTCATTAAACTTTCATCTTCTGTGTCTATAGCTATGGGCACTTCAGAGCAGTAGTCTCCAAACTGCGGCCTGGGAGCTGGATGCAGCCCTTTGCTGTCCTTTGTCTGCCCCTTGGCACACTATTCCACCAATTGACACCAATGATGGGACACCATTTCTCCCATTGACACATCAATGGCACCTTTCTTCCCATTGATACCAACAATGGGGTCTTATCCCCTCCCGATTAAAGGCAATAATGGGGCATTTTTTATGCCCACTGATGCCAGGGCATTTTCTACTCCCACTGGCCACAGTCTGGCATCAAAGTCTGAAGGACAGTAAACTGGCCCTTTCCTTAGAAAGTTTGGAGACCCCTGTTTTAGAACAACCTATACTGGGAGAAATGAAGCTTGTTGTTGCTGACTTCCTCCAAAAATGCTACATGCATGGCTATATCTAACATTATTCCTTTTATCACTGGCCCAAAACAAATGTGTATTAGTGAAGTCAAAGCCATGATCAGCATAATAACCAGGCAATGAGAGGTCAGGAGTGGCAGGCTCCATGTTAATTCAGTGCAGAACTCACAAAGTAGTTCCAGGAGATTTCAGAAAGGACTCCGTGTGAACATACCTTGATGGGAGGCTAGTACACGGCCAAGGCCTATGGACAGTAAATACGAAGAGCTCAGTTAAAGCTTGAGAATCTTAGTGGGGCAGGTCCACAGCTAGAGAATGGCACCAGCTCACCAGACAGGCAGGTCAAGATGAGTAATGACAGATCAACAATCAGTGCATCTCTGCACATCGCCAAATGATAGGATAGTCAGGATATGTCCAGAGCCATTGAGAGATTCTTATTGTTGGGTCAAAAAAAACCACTAACCAAGACAGCAACCAAAAGCATGCTGGGTCAGCAGAGGAAGAGAGCATCCAGGTATGACACGACAGTGTCCTGGCATCCTTCTCTGGCTCTTTGTGCTAATTGCACACACACACTCTTTTGCCCGCACCCCCGGAGTTGTGGGTGCATCATGGAAAATGGTGCTGCTCAATATTCATGTATATGCACACTCCAGGCAAATATGGCCCTTCCACCGATTTTTATCCTGGTTCCTTGACTTGTATCTCACCTACATGCTGCTCCACCCAAAACTGTGTGAACCCTTTGGCCATAAAGAATTTTAGACGTCGGCTGAAAGAAACGCTATTACGGAATTCCCTTTGAGTGCACAGAACAGGGCTACTTATCCATCATGGTCTCCAACCAGTAAATGACAGTTTAAAACATGCGTTGAGCTCATACCTGTATGATAGATGGCTGCCACATGAAGGTTTTTTATTTTTGAAAACATAGTTTGAGTTTTTAGCTTCAGTGAGAATGTGATCCCACACCCAGGAGGTCCTGTTGTAGTATCAAGTGTCTTAATATTAACATGTCCGTCGGCTTTGTTTAATGTATATTTATGTCTTACTGTGCCAGTAACACTATGAAGCGACTTCTGGATTGTTTAGCTGCGTTTTTTGTACAATATTATAAATATTCGTTGTTTGTAGAAATGGACAGGGATCTCTTATCCCAAACACTACAACACAGTCCCAAAATGTTGTGATGAAAGGACTGCGTTCTGCCAGGTTAGGACCCAAAAGGCGAAATTCCCAAAGCCCAGTTAAGTTTCTCAGGTTTATATCAACTAAGTACATTTCTGGGGCATCAAAACAAAAGATGTGCAAAGTCTCAGTTTCTTTGGAAAAAAGTCACAGCTTGAGTAGAAAAGCCTGTTCCCTTCCAGAATATTGTAGAACAAAAAAAGGACCCTTGCTCTCTGTGTAGAAGCAGAGGTTCAATTTAAACCCCTTTTTGTTTTGATGCACCTAAAATGCATTTAGCCGGATTAAACTAAAGTTCATTTGGGCTTTATTGTTTAGGCCACATACACAAATTTTAGGTACAGTACTCTGTGTTTTAGGCATCTTTTACATGTGTTAGTTGATCTCCCTCACACATGTTTAACTGAACACGGTATCAAAGATGTGTTCTTCTAACACAACACATCTAAAACACGCAGACGTAAACGGGGCATTAGTCTACTAATGGTCATCATTCACTAGACTTTTGATTGCTCAAGTTTCGTACAAAAGATCATTCCACACCACCTTTATTGTGAATTAGATGAAGTTTCCAAGGGAAAGGATCATCATAAGTATCCCAACTACACAAGCACATGTACTGAGCCCATTTATCTTATTGAAAAATAAATGTGCAAAAAGATCATTCTTAAAGCCTAAAAAGGGTTGAAAAGTTACGACTCCATAGATCTTCTGGCCTGCTACATTGACGATGAAGGAGCCCACCATGTGTATGTCTGCATGCTATTCTGCAGAGAATTGCAAAAAGTTAATTTATAGACAGATTTGCGTATTCTTGCCAACTGTATATAAAATATATATTTTTTATTTTTCATGAATACATAACTACATTCAGTTGTGTTTTTCTTATCTGCCTGGAGTTTCGCTTTAAAGCTTAACCCCAGCTCAACCTTCTTGTCTTTGTTTTTTGATCGCCGAAGGGTTCCGTTTGTACAGTAAGGGAGATTTCCCATTACTTCTCCAACGGATGTCAGGATAGGATGTAAGTGGGAATCTCAGATCACTATAAGACACACAGACAGCAATGCAAACTTTTTTTTCTTTTTTCAGTGGAGTATATAAGGCTTGGAACCTTTTTGAGGTTTTTATTGCCGCCTGTGTCCTCATTGAGTATATAGTATAAGGGTTAGAATCTGTGAGGGTTTTTTTTGCCACCTGTGTCCTCATTAGGGACAGGGGGAGATTTCAACTTTCTTCCTGTCTACCTGGTGGGTGTCCAATATAACAGGAAGTGACAGGAGGTCCTGCCAAAAGAAGGTCCCATCCCATTCCACATTATCCATTTTAGGTTAAAGTTGTAATTTCTTCGACCTGATGGTAGCCCTGGACCTTGTATATGCTGCTTTTTTAGTAGTGGTCCAGTCAATCAGAATTTGAACTGCACTTGAAATTTGCAGAGAAACATGCACTACACGTCTTGACATCTGTAATATTTACTGAATGCTGCATTCAGCATAGAGCTGGATAAGGGTCTGTGTGATCTTTAGATTCCTCTACTGAGGTCCAACTCCTGCACACACAGGGATGTTCAGATCCAGTTGGACCACCTGGAGAAGTGAATAAAGGAGCTTATGGAGGAGAAACGTTGGTTATGATAGGCTTCCTATTTCTGTTGCATGGTATATTAGAACTTATTTTCGTGACGTTTCCATCTGTGTCTTTTTTGCTTTCGCCCCATCTGGTTGAATGATATTCCGATGACTGAGAACGCCACCTGTGGGTTAAAGTGTATGTCATTGCAAAATAAAAATAAAATTGTATTAATTTAAAAAAAAATGCTGCAAGTACAGAAAAATACCTGTTCTGTAGGAATTTCAGCAAGCTTCTAACTTCTTGTTTGTGCTGTCAACACACTGCTTTTGCTGCACTAAAATCCCAAGTAGAGTTGTCAGCTCGGCCTGCTGAACTACAGAACTTCAGCCTGCTGAACTGCAGAACTTCGGCCTGCTGAACTATAGAACTTCGGCCTGCTGAACTGCAGAACTTCGGCCTGCTGAACTGCAGAACTTCGGCCTGCTGAACTACAGAACTTCGGCCTGCTGAACTACAGAACTTCGGCCTGCTGAACTACAGAACTTCGGCCTGCTGAACTACAGAACTTCGGCCTGCTGAACTACAGAACTTCGGCCTGCTGAACTACAGAACTTCCCCCACCCTTCTGTGTTCCAGTCCACTTGCATGCATTGATTTCTTTCCTGGCAAAACAATTCTTCTGCCTTGGCTCCCAAGATCCTCCCAGCTCACTGGAGTTGATTTACTAAAACTGAAGAGTCCAAAAGCTGGTGCAAGGTAGCCAATTAGCTTGTAACTTCAGCTTGTTCAATTAAAGCGGAAGTAAACCCATCAATTTAACAGTTTCAAAAAACAGTTACATTTCTGGCATGCCAGGAATATAACTGTCACATTGGTTGTATGCTCAACCAAACTGTCAAACCATCCAATGTCTGGTGTCATAACTGATCACATGTGCTGCACCATGGCAGTTGAAGATTAAACAGAGACCAAGATGGCAGCTTCCTTGGCTGAAAACGTTAAGAGGGTTTACTTCCACTTTAAGCTTTGACAAAAAAAAATGGAACTTGGTTTGTTTCTATGCAGAGCTGCACCAGATGTTGCACTCTCCAGTTTTAGTAAATCAACCCCTACGAGTAAGGAAAAGGCTCTTGGGAGATGTAGTTCTGGAGGGTGTGGCTACATGAATAAGAACTGAGATCCCAGCAGGTATTGTACAAGCCTGGTGAGGACATGGTAAAAGCTGTTTATCACTACAGGAACAACGTTCGAATGCTGGGACTTGATTTAGAGGAATTTGGGCAAAGCCTGGCACGAATAATGCCAAACTCCTAACGAGAAACCACTTCAGGTCTAAATGCTGGATTATTGCAGTAAAATGTAGCAGAATTTTCTGTACACCTTTTAATTGAGAAGTGTTACTATGACTTGTTTTCATTTTACACGTGATCAGACGATGATCAGACGATTACCCCTATTTACTGCACAACTGCAAAACCACTGTAACGGCTCAGCTGTGTGTTGTCCTGCCAAGTACACCATTTTATACATCCCATGCATTTTCTGATACATATAATGTCTGGCAATGCCTGTTCAGTTATAGGCTTGGTTTGGTTTAGTTATTGGCTGTTTTCCATTTGCACAAAAAAAAAATCTTGTTAGCCACGGGTGATTGGTGGTGGTTAGTACCTATACTAAAATAAAAACTGATCGCACCAATTATTACCTTTTGCGGATCCATGGTTTACCATCGCTTGTTACCCAAACACACGAGGATCATAAATAAAGGTGACATTGTTCTCTTCTTTTTTTTTTAATGCAAATTTTATCTGTGGCTAGCTCCAATCTGAATACTCTGTTATTTAAAAAATCAGTTGTGGTAATTGTACTTATTCTCTATTCTATAACACTGCCAAAATGCCTAGAAAATAATTCTTTCAAAGTATATATTGCAATTGTGTTTTTTTGTTTTTTTTGGATACAGTATGGAACGGTTAAAACGTCTGTGTTTATGTCTATGTTGGGGTAATTTTCCTTTCATCACCACCTCCACCATCGCCACCATCACCTCCACCTCCACCATCGCCACCATCACCTCCACCACCTATTTATCCTGGTGACAATTGCCATTCAGAAGGTGATGGAAAGTCCAAAATTCTAGAGTTGCCACCAAAACTGGAAACCTTCCAGTGGTGTTCTGGTGGTAATGGTCTAATGTGAAAATTTGGAAGTCTTCTCATTGCTCTCTAGGATGGAAGTGAAGGGAAACCTCCCCAACAAGACACAATACAGCAAACAATGAAATGACAGGGGTTTGTACCCTTCCCAACTCTACCCAAAACTCAGAAAGCATCTGTAAAAGACTTTAAAGAAAACCTGTTCTGAAGGAAAAAAAGTGACTGCCTTGGCTAACCGAAGGATGCTAGTTGCCTGGCCTTCAACTGATCCACCAGAGGTTTTAGTACTCATTGAGCTGGATCGGTTGTGCGGTAAGTGATTACCTAGCCTGCTTGTCCCAGGTCAATGGCTCTGAAAGCTTTCAAGCCATTGGATCATCTTGAAAGCCAGGCAGCCCAGTATCTTCAGTCAGAGGTCACCGTTGCCTACACAGCAGAGGTTTACTTTAAAGGAAAAAAAAATGCAGATGGTGAATTTACCATCAGATAAATCCGACATCAACCATCTTAACCAATGGGAATAGATGGGTGGGAAAAAAAGGATTCGTTTTTTTTTTCTTCTTTTTTTTTAATTTTTTTTCGTTTTTTTTTTTTACATCAATGCCAGACGGACTCCAAACTCAGCCAATTGGAAGACCCTTTTTGACTAAATACCTCAATGGTATAGAATGTGTCTCTACATTTTTGGTGTTATCAAAAGTTTTATGTTGCTGCTATACTATAAATATGCATATATGCAATAATTAATTTGCTGAATATTTTTTTGTTTTTATGTTTTTTGAGGTTTATCCTAGACTAATGCATAATGCAATTATTATGGGGAATCGTATTATTAATAGCCTAATAAATATTTAATTATTCTGCAGAAACTATGCTTGTCTTGTGACTTTATTGCTTTCACGTTTTTTAAATTGTCGTATTGGTTTAGATCTGCCTTTCTCAACAACTTTCCGGTGTCAGGGAACCCCTGATATATAAAATGTACTATAGCTACAATTTATGATACATTAGTGTGGTGCTCATTGGGAAGAATGCGCCTTACCATTGTGGTCATTGGGAAGAATTAAAAAGATCAATGGCGTCCGAGAGGCAGAAATTATTCATTGCTCAAGGAACCCCTAGTAACCTCCTGGATTCCATGAAACAGATACTCCTAATGGATATTTATCTTCTCTGTTGATACTAGTATTATAGGTGGAACTGTGGCCATAATTTTAAAAATTGCTAGTAGGTAAAGGAGTTTGTTACAGAAGTGCCCATAGTCACCGAGTTCTAAGTGTCACTATTTACTTACATAGTTCCATAGTAGGTGAGGTCGAAAAAGACACAAGTCCATCAAGTCCTTCCTATGTGTGTGATTATATGTCAGTGTTACATTGTTACATAGTTAGCTAGGCCGAAAAAAGACACAAGTCCATCCAATTCAACCATAAAAAAAAAAAATAATAAATAAAAATAAAACATATCGTACAATCCAATAAACCCAATTCTATACCCACAGTTGATCCAGAGGAAGGCAAAAAAAAAACCCCAGCAGAGCATGCTCCAATCTGCTACAGCAGGGGAAAAAAATCCCTTCCTGATCCCCCTAGAGGCAATCGGATTTTCCCCGGATCAACTTTACCTATAAATGTCAGTACCCAGTTATATTATGTACATTTAGGAAAGTATCCAGGCCTTTTCCTTAAAGCAATCTACTGAGTTAGCCAGAACCACCTCTGGAGGGAGTCTATTCCATATTTTCACAGCTCTTACTGTGAAGAAACCTTTCCGTATTTGGAGATGAAATCTCTTTTCCTCTGTGGTGACCGTATGTGAATAACTCAACACCAAGTTCACTATATGGACCCCTTATATATTTGTACATGTTGCGCATATCCCCCCTTATTCTCCTCTTCTCAAGAGAGAATAAATTCAGTTCCTCTAATCTTTCCTCATAGCTGAGCTCCTCCATGCCTCTTATCAGTTTGGTTGCCCTTCTCTGCACTTTCTCCAGTTCCCCGATATCCTTTTTGAGAACTGGTGCCCAAAACTGAACTGCATATTCCAGATGAGGTCTTACTAATGATTTGAACAGAGGCAAAATGATATCTCTCTCTCTGGAGTCCATACCTCTCCTAATACTAATCCTAATCCTAATAGGACTTTGCTTGCGTTGGAAACCATAGCTTGGCATTGCATGTTATTATTGAGCTTATGATCTACCAAAACCCCCAGATCCTTCTCCACTACGGATCCCTCCAGTTGTACTCCTCCTAGCATGTATGATACATGCATATTCTTAGCCCCCAAGTGCAGAACTTTACATTTTTCAACATTTAACCTCATCTGCCACATAGTCGCCCAATTAGACAGAGCATTGAGGTCGGCTTGTAAATTGGAGACATCCTGTAAAGACATTATTCCACTGCATAGCTTGGTGTCATCTGCAAAGACAGAAATGTTACCTTTGATCCCAGACCCAACATCATTTATAAAGATATTAAAAAGTAAGGGTCCCAGCACTGAACCTTGGGGTACACCACTGATAACCTTAGACCATTCAGAGTAAGAATCATTAATCACGACTCTCTGAATTCTGTCTTTTAGCCAGTTTTCTATCCATTTACAAACCGATATTTCCAAACCTGTAGACCTTACCTTACACATGAGCCGTGTGTGGGGAACTGTATCGAACGCTTTTGCAAAATCCAAGTATACCACGTCCACAGCCACGCCTCTGTCCAAGGTTTTACTTACCTCCTCATAAAAAGAAATCAGGTTTGTCTGACAACTTCTGTCTTTCATGAACCCATGCTGTCTGTTGCTTAAAATGTTTTTTTCCAGCAAGAACTCGTCTATGTGGTCTTTTTATTAATCTCTCCAGTATCTTCCCAACTATAGAAGTTAAACTAAAGGCCCGTACACACGATCGGACTTTTTAACAACCAACATGCAAATTAGCTGGTTTGGACCAACATCCGACCGTGTGTACGCTCCATCGGACCAACTTTTTCCAGGTTTCATCGGACTTTTGTTGGCTGTGCGAACGGACCAACTTTCTGCCAACAAATGTCCGATGGACCAAAGTCCGACCGTGTGTACACAAAACCAACGGACTTTTGTACAAACCAATGCAGAACCAATGCAACAGATCAGACAACAATACAGAAGTTGACCAAAGGTGGCGGTAAAGAGCAGAAAAACCAAGTGATTTGGTGAAAGTTGGCTGAAAAAGCCCTGCCGTGTGCATGCAATACCAACTTGGGGCCAACGCCCTTTGGACAAAAATCCACGGGAAAGTTGGTCCACGGTCCGATCGTGTGTATGAGGCTTAACAGGTCTATAGTTACATGGTAAAGACTTTGTTCCCTTTTTAAATATTGGCACCACGTTCGCCCTGCGCCAATCCAGTGGTACTATTCCTGTCATTAATGAGTCCCTAAAAATGAAATACAATGGCTTTGAAATTGCAGAGCTCAATGCTTTTAGGATCCGTGGGTGGATGCCATCTGGTCCAGGTGCTTTATCCACCTTTATTCTGTCTAAATATTTCTGGACCATATCACTTTTATGTTGTATATCCCTGTATGTTGCAGTCGTTCAGGTGTTTATCTAATAGTTTCTTGAAACTATCGATGCTCCCGCTGAGACCACCGCCTGTGGAAGGGAATTCCACATCATTGCCGCTCTTACAGTAAAGAACCCTCTACGTAGTTTAAGGTTAAACCACCTTTCTTGTCTTCTTTTTTTTTTGTTCACGTTAAAATTTTCCTTCATGTCGGAAGTCTTTGCGATGAGTTTCTGATCTTCTTTTTCTCCAAAGATAAATAATGCATAATGGTTTGGTTATCAAAAGGCATCACATTTATTTATTTATTTTATTTATTACAGGGTTTATATAGCTCCAACAGTTTACGCAGCGCTTTACAATATAAAAGGGAGACAATCCAGTTATAATACAATAAAATATAGAAGAGCTTTCAATCTAATAGGGTGTGGGAAGTGGTAAAAAAGGTTGTAACTGTGGGGAATGAGCTGATGGAAGTGGTAGAAGATTAGTTGGAGACATGATTGGCTTCCCTAAAGAGAAGAGTTTTCAGGGATCGCCTGAAGGTGGCTAGAGTAGGGGATAGCCAGACAGGTTGAGGTAGCGAGTTCCAGAGGATGGGAGAGGCTCTGGAGAAATCCTGGAGACGAGCATGGCAGGAGGAAATGGGAGAGCTTGACAGTAGGAGGTCTTGAAGAGCGGAGAGGACAGTTTGGGATATGTTTGGAGACAAGTTTGGTGATGTAGCTCGGGGCAGAGTTGTGGATGGCTTTGTAAGTTGTGGTTAGTATTTTGAATTCAATTCGCTGGGTGATCGGGAGCCAGTGTAGGGATTGGAGGAGAGGGTTGGCAGACACTGAACGGTTGGTAAGGTGGATAAGTCTGGCAGTAGCATTCATGATAGACTGAAGAGGGGATAGCCTATGGAGAGGCAGGCCAATGAGAAGGGAGTTGCAATAGTCAAGGCGAGAGATAATAAGGGAGTGAATGAGGAGCTTGGTGGTTTCATTTGTTAAAAAGGGCCGAATTTTAGTGATGTTACGGAGGTGAAGTCTAATAACTTTTGACAACAATTGGACTTGAGGCTGAAATGACAAGTCAGAGTCATCCTACTTATATGAACAAAACAAATACATGTACAGTGGGGAATATAATTATTTGATCCCCTGCAGATTTTGTAAGTTTGCCCACTAACAAAAAATGAAGGGTCTATAATTTTTATCATAGGTGTATTTTAAATGATAAAGACAGAATATCAATCAAAAATCCAGAAAAAAACACATGGTACAAATGTTATAAATTGAGTTGCAGTTCAGAGAGTAAAATAAGTATTTTGATTCCCAAGCAAAACATGACTTGGTACTTGGTGGAGAAACCTTTGTTGGCAAGCACAGAGGTAAGACGTTTCTTGTAGTTGGTGACCAGGTTTGCACACATCTCAGGAGGGATTTTGGTCCACTCTTCTTTACAGATCTTCTCTAAATCCTTAAGGTTTCTTGGCTGTCGCTTGGCAACTCAAAGTTTCACCTCCCTCCATACATTTTCTATCTGGAGACTGGCTAGACCACTCCAAGACCTTACTGTGCTTCTTCTTGAGCCGCTCCTTTGTTGCCTTGGCGGTATGTTTTGGTCATTGTCATGCTGGGAGACCCATCCATGACCCATCTTCTGTGTTCTAGCTGGGGGGTGAAGGTTCTCATCCAAGAGCACTTTCTCCCAATCCTTCTCTGAATCATTTAGAAATTCGTTGGCAAACTTCAGATGGGCCTGTACATGTGCCTTCATAAGGAGGGGGGCCTTGCGGGCACTGCAGGATTTCAATTCATGGTGGCGTATTGTGTTACCAATGGTTTGTTTGGTGACTTTGGTCACAACTGCATTGAGATCATTCACAAGCTCTTCCTATGTATTTTTGGGCTGATCCCTCACTTTTATCATGATCATCCTCACCCCATGAGGCAAAATCTTGCATGGAGCTCCAGACTGAGGGCGATTTATGGTTATTTTGTTTTTCTTCCATTTGCAAATAATCATTCCAACAGTTGTCTCCTTCTAACCAAGATTCTTGCTGATGGTCTGTGTAGCCCATTCCAGCCTTGTGCAGGTCTACAATCTTGTCCCTGAAGTCCTTTGACAGCTCTTTGGTCTTGCCCATGATGATGGGGTTTGAATGGAAGAGATTTTGTGGACAGGTGTCTTGTACACATAACAAGTTGTCGTTGGGAGCACCTTCTTAAATACCTGAGATCCACGCTATAGCCGAATGACGGCTACAGCGCGGATCTAATATGCCGGGACGACGTCTATTGACGTCGTCCCGGCCACGAGCTGCCTGCGTGCCCCCTGAAGGGCGCGAGCGGCGCGCTCTGTGATCAGCGAGTCTGTGAGACTCGCTGGATCACAGATCCGAGTAAGGGGTCGATCCCGACCCCTTACCACGTGATCAGCTGTCAGCCAATGACAGCTGATCATGTGATATCAACAGAGCCGGTAATCTGCTTTTTTTCCTCCTCGCGCTGTCAGCGCGAGGAGAAAAAAAAAAGCCAATCACCGGCGGCAGTGAGAGGGACATCAGTCCCTTTCACTGCAATGTGCCCAATCCATGGTGCCCACCTTTGCCCAATTAAAGTGCCGCCTACCAGTGCCCACAGTGCCATCTGTCAGTGCCCACAGTGCCAGTGCTCATCTGTGTCACCTACCAGTGCTCATCTGTGCCACCCATCAGTGCCCATCGGTGCCATCTTTGCTGTCCCCATCAGTACCGACTTATCTGTCCCCACCAGTGCAGCCTATCAGTGCCCACCTGTGCCGCCTCATCAGCGCATATCAATGAAGCAGAAAAATTACCCGTTTGCAAAATTTTATAACAAACTATTAAACATGATTTTATTTTATTTTTTTTAATTTTCCATATTTTTTTGTTTGTTTAGCAAAAAATAAAAACCCCAGCTGTGATTAAATACCACCAAAAGAAAGCTTTATTTGTGGGAAAAAAATGATAAAAAATGTCATTTGGGTACAGTATTGTATGACCGCGCAATTGTCATTCAAAATGCGTCAACGCCAAAAGCTGAAAATTGGTCTGGTCATGAGGGGGGTTTAAGTGCCCAGTAATCAGGTGGTTTAATTGACTAATCTGTGTACCACATGAGCACCTACTGTAGCCAGTCTGTGGGAGCCAGAATTATTGTTGGTTGGTAGGGGATCAGACACTTATTTTACTCACTGAACTGCAACTCAATTTATAACATTTGTATCGTGTTTTTTCAGATTGTTGGCTGATATTCTGTCTCTATCATTTAAAATACACTTAAGTCAAAAATTTTAGACCCTTCATTTCTTTGTAAGTGGGCAAACTTGCAAAATCTGCAGGGGATCAAATAATTTTCCCCACTGCATAGGGGACTTTTCTGGTACCAAAACTAAAACAAAGATACTGTAAAATACCGTTTTATTATATAAATATTCTTGTGTAGCACTACACCCGTAGGGATCACTGCTGCACAGCCAGGCACACAAAGACTTCTGCTTTCTTCCAGACACATTGAACTGTCCTTGAGCTTGGTTTTTAGGTTTTATTTGGGGGTAATAACTTGGATGGGAATTATGGATACCCAACTTGATGGTGACAAAACCAGGGCCAACTTCCTCCCTATTTACAGCTCCAATAGATGATTCTTCTTAACTTGTACAACTTCAATTGATTCCTTCTCCTTGGATTGTACAGCTCTGATTGATTCCTTCTTTTGTAACTAACAGTCTTTTTTAGATCAGCAACAGCCCCTTACAGGCTAGGAACTCTCAGTCCCTTAGAAAGTAGCACAATGTGGTGTGAACTGCATCCTATAGTACCCCCACCTCGCTGTAGACACTGGTCCCAGCTCTACCACTGCAGGAAAAGCTAGCCCGCCTGGCTACTCCTTCCACCAGCCCACCTGGCTGCTTCTCTTTACCAGTGTACCTGTCTGACTCTCTGAAGATCTCCCAGGGCAAGTTAGGAAAGATTTAAGCACACCACTATCTTCCAGAGAAATCTGCTACATGTGGCAGTCTCTCCCCTTGAATGTTCCTGCACCGTGCTGTAGTACTCACACTGTCCTTTCCTTGCTCCCGCTGTCTCTCAGGAAAGCCTCCTTCCAACTTCTGTGGTGGAATTCTTCCAGGCCAACTACCTGAGCCCCAGCCCAAGGTGGAGCCCCTCCCCAGCAAGGGTCCCCCGAGGGCCACCGACAGTCTCCCTCAGCACTGCATCTCCATCTTCCACCTGACTCTCTTCCCAGCATGGTTCATTTCTATTTATGGGTTGGCTTAGCTCCATGCCAGGCCCACTGCTCGGGGATTGGCTAAACTCCCCTAAATATGCAGAACAACCATCCTAGCCTCCGCCCTCTAGTCTCTAGAATGTTCTCCAACTTTCTAGAACCAGGGGGTGGCACCAGAGAGCTGTCTGTGAGTCATGCTGCCCTAAACTCTAATAATCCTGATCCAATTAAAGACGCACAGGCTTAAACATGTGTCAGGATATAGTTTGCCTACTCTAACACTAGTAGCACTAGTAGAGGGTACTACACTTGTTAAAAACTTTTCCCCTACTAACTTAGTGTATGTATGGTATAAATTGCAAGACTTCAAGCTCTCAAATTCTGATGCATCCAACAATATACTGTATAACCCAAGATCCTATACAGATAATCGGGTGATTCCACCATATATACAATTCAGTCAAAAGTGTGAGTATGGTCTTTGGTAATAAAATTACATTAATTTAGAAAGTACCATCATCCATCAAAGTTGGAGAAACACGGGGTGATTTGGGTCTACAACGCAGGTGCTGAGTCTGCGTCTAGTGAGCCAATAACCCACAGGGATTGGGGAAGAAAGGTTGGACTATCTCGGTACTGATAATATATATAAGCAAGGACTAGGATAGAGGTATTTAGAAAAAAACAAGGGTTTTTAATAGAAAAAACAATTACATAAATGAACACTGTACAATGTTCAGTTCAATAAAAACAAACACAATAACCCCTCCTATACAATCATCAAACACGGCAGAAGAGTGCAGGCCTTGGCCCGCAAGCTTGACGTTTGTTTGAGCGTGAGGAGGAGGTGTCTCTCGACCGGTTTCGCAGCATAGGCTGCTTCTTCAGGAGAAAAATCTAGAATAGATATTGTTATTCAATATATAGTCTGTACACAGCATTTATACAAGGTTATTACATCATGGAGAAAAAGGATGTGTCAGCTCACCAGTGCATATGGAGAAAGATTCCCATCGAGTCCGAAAATGCCTTACCCGGCGGATATGGGGGCATTAATACATGGACTAGGCTGTGACAATAAGGGAAGATGCATCACTATAATTTAGTTAATTGATAGATTACCACCACCACATGTGGTAGGTTATGGTATGTACATCCTTTTTCTCCATGATGTAATAACCTTGTATAAATGCTGTGTACAGACTATATATTGAATAACAATATCTATTCTAGATTTTTCTCCTGAAGAAGCAGCCTATGCTGCGAAACCGGTCGAGAGACACCTCCTCCTCACGCTCAAACAAACGTCAAGCTTGCGGGCCAAGGCCTGCACTCTTCTGCCGTGTTTGATGATTGTATAGGAGGGGTTATTGTGTTTGTTTTTATTGAACTGAACATTGTACAGTGTTCATTTATGTAATTGTTTTTTCTATTAAAAACCCTTGTTTTTTTCTAAATACCTCTATCCTAGTCCTTGCTTATATATATTATCAGTACCGAGATAGTCCAACCTTTCTTCCCCAATCCCTGTGGGTTATTGGCTCACTAGACGCAGACTCAGCACCTGCGTTGTAGACCCAAATCACCCCGTGTTTCTCCATATATACAATTCACTTATATGGGTGAGATAGAGGAAACACAGTTGTGCTCATAAGTTTACATACCGAATTTATGATTTCTTGGCCATTTTTCAGAGAATTTGAATGATAACACAAAAACTTTTCTTTCACTCATGGTTGGCGTTTGGCTGAAGCCATTTATTATCAGTCAACTGTGTTTACTCTTTTTAAATCATAATAGCAACAGAAACTACCCAAATGTCCCTGATCAAAAGTTTACATACCCCAGTTCTTAATACCATGTATTGCCCCCTTTAACATCAATGACAGCTTGAAGCCTTTTGTGGTATTTGTGGATGAGGCTATTTATCTTCTCAGATGGTAAAGCTGCCCATTCCTCTTGGCAAAAAGCCTCCAGTTCCTGTAAATTCTTGGGCTGTTTTGCATGAACTGCAGGTTTGAGATCTCCCCAGAGTGGCTCAATGATATTGAGGTCAGGAGACTGAGATGGCCACTCCAGAACCTTCACTTTATTCTGCTGTAGCCAATGGCAGGTCGACTTGGCCTTGTGTTTTGGATCATTGCATGTTGGAATGTCCAAGTACGTCCCATGCGCAGCTTCCTGTCTGATGAATGCAAATGTTCCTCCAGTATTTTTTGATAACATACTACATTCATCTTGCCATCAATTTTGACCAAATTTCCTGTGCTTTTGTAGCTCACACATCCCCAAAACATCAGTGATCCACCTCCGTGTTTCACAGTAGGAATGGTGTAACCTTTCATCATAGGCCTTGTTGACTTCCCTCCAAATGTAGCATTTATGGTTGTGGCCAAAAAGCTCAATTTTGGTCTCATCACTCGAAATGACTTTGTGCCAGAAGGTTTGAGGCTTGTCTCTGTGCTGTTTGGCGTATTGTTAGCGGGATACTTTGTGGCATTTGCGTAGTAATGGCTTTTTTCTGATGATGCGACAATGCAGCCCATCTTTCTTCAAGTGCTTCCTTATTGTGCATCTTGAAACAGCCACACCACATGTTTTCAGAGAGTCCTGTATTTCACATGAAGTTATTTGTGGGGTTTTTTTGCATCCCCAACAATTTTCCTGGCAGTTGTGGCTGAAATTTTAGTTGGTCTACCTGACCGTGGTTTGGTTTCAACAGAACCCCTCATATTCCACTTCTTAATTAGAGTTTGAACACTGCTGATTGGCATTCTCAATTCCATGGATATCTTTTTATATCCCTTTCCTGTTTTATACAGTTCAACTACGTTTTCCCGCAGATTCTTTGACAATTCTTTTGCTTTCCCCATGACTCAGAATCCAGAAACGTCAGTGCAGCACTGGATGAAAGATGCAAGGGTCTCTCAGGAGTCCAGAAACTCATTGACCTTTTATACACACACAGTAATTACAAGCAAACAGATCACCGGTTCACATTGGAGCGATTTGTTATGTGATTTGAGAGATCAACTCGCAGCCTATTGGCGGCAATGGCACTGTTCCAATCGGGGCGACACCAATTTTGTGGCGGCGCACCGATTTGCAAAAGTAGTTCCTGCACTCTTTTGCCGATTTTCAGGTGCGACGTCAATAGACATCTGTGTATGAAGCCACATAGATGTCTATCAAGTAGCACCTGAAATTGCGCTGACCTTGCTACTTTGAAATTGCGCTACTTAAAGTGAAGTAGCACAATTTAAAAGTAGCCTCAATGTGAAGGGCTTATTAGCCATTCAAAACCCTTTGTGTCAACTTGTGTGCATGTTATCAGGCCAAAATCACCAGGGTATGTGACTTTTGATCCGTGTCATTTGGGTAGTTTCTGTTGTGATTATGATTTAAAAAGAGTAAACACAGTTGATTGATAATAAATGGCTTCAACCAAACACTAACCATGAGTGAAAGAAATGTTTTTGTGTTATCATTCATATTCTCTGAAAAATGGCCAAGAAATCATAAATTCTGCCAGGGTATGTAAACTTATGATCACAACTGTTTGTTGAATATGTCAGGCCAGATAACCAATGGATGTACAGAGCTATTCCTCTCCATTCATTTTGTGCAGCTGAGGCTGCAAATATGGAGATTGAGGGCCTCAATCTCCTTTCTCTAACATCAGAAATCTGTTTAGACCCCTGATATCTCACCAAAGCTCCCCAATGGGGCTCCTTAAAAAAAAAATTTAAAAATAATATTGTAAAAATATAATTAAATTGTAAAAAATAATAAAAACTACTGACACCAGGGTTGCAAAGGTCGAACTTGTGACTGGGCTCTGGCGTTCTGCCGCCGGCCTCAGAGGGGTCCCGTCGTGGTTTCTTGCACCATTGCCCTAAAGGTTCTGGTTACGCCTCTGGTGTGCAATGGGTGGAGCTGAGAACACTTGGACTGCATATTCGCAGGGCAAGGAACTGGTGGGGCCAGAGCATCAACTAAAATGACAACAGTCATTATAGGGTGCAGACTGGCCTAGTGCCCCACAGCTTTGCCTGTATACAACTGGGAAGCTTTGACCAGGTAGGCTTGCCCTCGTGGTAATCCTCCTGAAAGACCCTTACTAAGGGATAGCCGCTTCTAAATCAGCACGAGCAAGGAGGTTATGTCAGCTAATCCAATATGAAGGGTTAAAGGTCCATTTCCTCTGTTCGTTTCCCTACATATTGTAGAGATACCAAACTGTAGGGGAGATGGTAACCTTTGACTTGCATGTAGTTTTCGATGGACTTTAAACAAACAGATTAGCTAAAACTTTTTAGGCAGTTACAACTACAGGGTTCAACAATATGAATAAAAGCTGAGTAACATTATCCAGCCCTGTAAGTTTCACTTTTTTTGGACAGCTTGGCCTGCATGTAAAGGCAGAGAAAAATATAAATCAAGGCATATCAAATAGAGGCATTCCTATGCCTAATATCATTAGAGGTATTGACCCCGTATGTCACTCAAATACAAGATTGTTCACTACTATGGACCTTTTAGACATCTGCCCATTCCAACTGTTAATGGTCAATCAGTGAACGTTCATATGTTCATAGGCCCCTATACAACCGACCCATTGGCCCCTGAGCCTTAGGGCATCTGCCTGGATGGGTTTTCTTGGCTGAGTACTTTGGTTTACCCCCCGACAGGAAGCGCAAACATGTAAAGTTGGCTGGTTCAAACTCTGTTGCTTGTATTGAGATCTTTTATTAGAAAGATCGTTTGGTTGCAGAGTCCAGCATGTATGGCCGTTGGTCACCATCTGATGCTTGTAGGCATCTTTAGGCACGCCTTTATGTCAGGGCATGTTAAAGTGGACTTGGTCACCCCTCCCGTCACTCGCCTTCACTTCTGAGCAGGGCCGTCTTAATAGCATCATGGGTAAAGTAATGCAGTGGGGCCCCCTACCAGCCTGTCCCATTTGTCGCACCTGCTCTCAAATTAATGTATAAACTAGGGAAGCACCGATGCCACTTCTTTGACACCGAGTACCGATACTTGACATCATGTACTCGCCGATACCTATTGCCTACGAAGAGGGGTGGTTTGGGTGGTGGCAGGGGTTGGTTGTTTGGGAGCCGGTGATGGCAGGGTGGGAGGGGAGGGGTAAGTGAGGGCAAGGTAGTTGAGGGTGGGGTGAAATAGGGATTGTGGGGTGGGAGAGTTTAGATGGAAAAGGCTGTGATCGTTGGGGGGGGGGGGGGATAGGAGGGTTATTGGGAGACATGGGGGCAGAGGTGGCAGCTGGTAGAGGGAAGGAGGAGACAACAGGCAGAAGTGACTGCAGGCATGGTACTGGAGACAGTCAGAGACTAAAGGCATGGTATAGGAGACAGCCAGAGACTGCAGGCATGGTACAGGAGACAGTCAGGGACTGAAGGCATGGTACAGGAGACAGTCAGGGACTGAAGGCATGGTACAGGAGACAGTCAGGGACTGAAGGTATGGTACAGGGAGAGAGCCAGGGACTGCAGGCCTGGTACAGGGAGAGAGCCAGGGACTGCAGGCATGGTACAGGAGACAGCCAGAGACTGCAGGCATGGTACAGGAGACAGTCAGGGACTGAAGGCATGGTACAGGAGACAGCCAGAGACTGCAGGCATGGTACAGGAGACAGTCAGGGACTGAAGGCATGGTACAGGAGACAGTCAGGGACTGAAGGTATGGTACAGGAGACAGTCAGGGACTGAAGGTATGGTACAGGGAGAGAGCCAGGGACTGCAGGCATGGTATATGAGACATCCAGAGACTGCAGGCATGGTACAGGAGACAGTCAGGGACTGAAGGCATGGTACAGGTGACAGTCAGGGACTGAAGGCATGGTACAGGGAGACAGTCAGAGACTGCAGATAGGGGACAGTCAGAGACTGCAGGCATGGTACAGGAGACAGTCAGGGACTGCAGGCATGGTACAGGGAGACAGTCAGAGACTGCAGGCATGGTACAGGAGACAGCCAGGGACTGCAGGCATGGTACAGGAGACAGCCAGAGACTGCAGGCATGGTACAGGAGACAGTCAGGGACTGAAGGCATGGTACAGGAGACAGTCAGGGACTGAAGGCATGGTACAGGAGACAGCCAGAGACTGCAGATAGGGGACAGTCAGAGACTGCAGGCATGGTACAGGAGACAGTCAGGGACTGAAGGCATGGTACAGGAGACAGTCAGGGACTGAAGGCATGGTACAGGAGACAGTCAGGGACTGAAGGCATGGTACAGGAGACAGCCAGAGACTGCAGATAGGGGACAGTCAGAGACTGCAGGCATGGTACAGGAGACAGTCAGGGACTGAAGGCATGGTACAGGGAGACAGTCAGGGACTGAAGGCATGGTACAGGGAGACAGTCAGGGACTGAAGGTATGGTACAGGGAGAGAGCCAGGGACTGCAGGCATGGTACAGGAGACAGCCAGAGACTGCAGATAGGGGACAGTCAGAGACTGCAGGCATGGTACAGGAGACAGTCAGGGACTGAAGGCATGGTACAGGGAGACACCCCCCCCCCCAACCCAGTGTGTATGCTGATTCTCCCAAGGTGCAGTACACAAAGTGTGATGCAGTGTTATCACAATAGGACAGAAAGTGTGTTATTGGCAGGAGGAAAGTTAAAAGCCTGAAAAAGGAAAATGAATGGAGCCGCATCTGAATGGTTATCTGTATTAGACTACATTTTTAGCTTGAAAAGTCTAAAGTACTCCATGAGACAGCTTTGGGACAATTAGTACAATCAAAGGGAAGTCTTACAAAGGGTTTTGTTTTTGCTCCAGGTAGCTGAACAGAGCGTCAGGCAAGAGAAAGAAAGGTAAAAATGTGCTGCTGTAGAGGGTGGGGGGAGGGGAAGGGTGGCAACCTTAAAGTGTGCCATGCACGACCATAGCGCATGTTTGCTAGAGGATCTATAAACATGACCATCGGCCAATCCTGCCGTTTTGGGTTATGGATCTCGTGTCTATATATCCAGCTTACACCGCTCTCAGGACCATATTCGGCTATGATATGGTGTCCTCTAGCGATGTGTTTACCACAATAAGCCACTCCAGGAGCAGCTCCCCAAATAATCAACATGAATATCTTTTGTCTCGGCTAGTGCAACTGCCCTCCTCATTGACCTACCTCTACACAGACTAACCTTCCTCCATGAATGGTGCTGCCAGTCTCATCTATCTTACCAACCACTCAGCATCCGACACCCCTCTCTGCCGATCCCTCCACTTGCCCAAGAAATAAAATAAAAATAAAAAACTAACAACCACCTACGAAGCCATCCACAAATGTTCCCTGAACTTCATCACTAACCTAATCTCCGAATGTCACCCAAACCGTCCTCTTCCCTCCTCCTGCTCTTTATCGCCCCCTGTTGTCTCCTCCCATGCTCACCTCCAGAACTTCGCCAATAGACATGGGCAATTCGTTTCGTTTTTTTTTGTTTTTTGTTTTTATTTCGTTATATTCGTTCATTCGTTATCGTACGAATGGACGATTCGCTAAAAATTTTAACGAATCGTTCGAAACAAACGAATACGAAGAACAACGAAACTACGAAAGAAGAAAATCCGAAAAACGAAAACAGGAACAACGAACATCAAAATGAACGAAAAAATTCGTACATTCGTAACTTTTTTTGTTGTTGTTGAATTGGTAATTTTCCGTGTCTCGTACAATGGCGCTGCTTAACGTGCTTCAAATGGATTGAACGAACAAATTCGTACATTCGTAACTTTTTTTTTCGATTCATAATTTTCCGTGTCTCTTACAATGGCGCTGCTTAACGTGCTTTGAATGGATTGAACGAAAAAATTTGTACATTCTGAACTTTTTTTTTCGATACGTAATTTTCCGTGTCTCTTAAAATGTAATAATAGCATACACATTACATAAAATTATGAATTATGCTCCGATTAGGAATCTACGAAAAAAATGTTACGAAAGTACGAATAAATCAATCTAACGAAAGTACGAATGTAACTAAATCTACGAAAATACGAATTACGTCCGAATTTCGAATAAACGAAAATTAAACTAACAGAAAAATGAATCAACGAAAAAATAACTTACGAAAATACGAATCGTTACGAATACGAACACCGACGACTTACGAATTTACGAATCGTTACGAATCAACGGAAACGAAAAACCGAAACGAAAATAAACACATTTTTTTGTTGTGCACATGTCTATTCGCCAAAGCCTCTCCCATCCTCTGGAACACCCTACCCCCAATCAGTTTGGCTGTCCTTTAGGCAAACCCCTAAAAACTCATCTCTTTAGGGAAGCCTATTCCGCCTCCACCTAATAAACTGTAAAAACAAAAAAAAAGCCCCAAAAATTACTAAAATCAAGTGTGAATGGGGCTCTAGGCTGAGGTCTGGCATGTGTCTAAAAGCCGGCCATACATGAATCGAAATTAGGCCTGTTCAGCAGGGACCGACCAAGATTCGATCCATGTATGGGCAGGTTGATTGTACCCAAGTTGATCCATCGATCGGCTTGGATACAACCAGCCTATCGGAATTTTTACATTCGATTACTGCTAGCGCTTATAGCCACTAGCAGTAATGTTATTCTGCCGACCAGGAATGCTCGCTGTGCCCCCGCTGGCAGAACACAATAGCACTGCCGAAGGGATTCCCCCATCAACACTAACTGTCCAGTCATCTATGGGCTGCTTCAAGTGGAACTAAACCCTCCTATTGTTTTCAGCCAAGGAAGCTGCCATCTTGGCCTCAGTTTGATCTTCAACTGCCATGGTGCAGCACATGTGATCAGTTATGACACCGGCCATTGGATGGTTTGACAGTTTGGTTGAGGACACAGGCACATGCCGGAAATGTAACTGTCTCTTTAAAATTAAATTGATGGGTTTACTTTCGCTTTAATGGCCATACATTTAATTGTTTTGTTTTTTTGTTTTCAACCAGCGGGTTGAACGAAAAAAATTATTCAACTAACCCATCCACACGTTTGATGTGGATAGAGGAATCACTCCTGCTCTGCTATTGGCCAGCAGAATACAATGATTAGTGTTGCTGGCTGTAGCCGGTGACACTGATCGTTTGGGAAAAACCTGACGGGCTGGTTGTACACAAGTCAAATTGTGTACAACCAGCTAGCCCAGTGGTCTCCAAACTGTGGGCATAATTGCTGTTACTGACACCAACATTAGGGCACTATTCCTCCCAATCACACCAATGATGGGGCACTATTCTTCCCACTGACACCAATGATGGGCACTATTCTTCCCACTGACACCAAGGATGGGGCACTATTCCTCCCACTGACACCAACGATGGGGCACTATTCTTCCCACTGACACCAATGATGGGGCACTATTCTTCCCACTGACACCAACGATGAGGCACTATTCTTCCCACTGACACCAATGAATGGGGCACTATTCCTCCCACTGACACCAACGATGGAGCACTATTCTTCCCACTGACACCAATGATGGGGCACTATTCTTCCCACTGACACCAATGATGGGGCACTATTCTCCCCACTGACGCCAATGATAGGGCA
This sequence comes from Lithobates sylvaticus, assembly GCA_028564925.1. Lineage (NCBI taxonomy): Eukaryota > Metazoa > Chordata > Amphibia > Anura > Ranidae > Lithobates > Lithobates sylvaticus. Next base: position 47,483,122 of record CM053026.1, on the reverse strand, counting down.
CTATTCTTCCCACTCACACCAATGATGGGACACTATTCTTCCACTGACACCAATGATGGGACACTATTCTTCCCACTGACACCAACGATGAGACACTATTCTTCCCACTGACACCAACGATGAGACACTATTCTTCCCACTGACACCAACGATGGGACACTATTCTTCCCACTGACACCAACGATGGGGCACTATTCTTCCCACTGACACCAATGATGGGGCACTATTCCTCCCAATGACACCAACGATGGGGCACTATTCCTCCCACTGACACCAATGATAGGGCACTATTACTCCCACTCACACCAATGATGAGACACTATTCTTCCCACTGACACCAATGATGGGGACACTATTCTTCCCACTCACACCAACAATGAGACACTATTCCTCCCACTGACACCAACGATGGGGCACTATTCCTCCCACTGACACCAACGATGGGGCACTATTCTTCCCACTGACACCAACGATGGGGCACTATTCTTCCCACTGACACCAATGATGGGGCACGATTCTTCCCACTGACACCAATGATGGGGCACTATTCTCCCACTGACACCAATGATGGGGCACTATTACTCCCACTCACACCAACGATGGGGCACTATTCTTCCCACTGACACCAATGATGGGGCACTATTCTTCCCACTGACACCAATGATGGGGCACTATTTCTCCTCCTGATGCCAAAGATGCATTGTTTACTCCCACTGACGCAAGGAGAATTTCAACTCCCAATGGCCACAGTCCGGCCTTCCTAAAGTCTGATGGACAGTAAACTGGTCCTTTGTTTAGAAAGTTTGGAGACCTCTGATGTAGCCCATAGATGGATCGAAATTCATCTGGCTCCTGCTGAGCCCGCCTAATTTCAATCCATGTATGGCCGACTTCAGAGTTAATCTAAGGATTATTGTTTCAGGCTAACAATTAGTTCCCATTAATACTAGGCCGGTCTGTTGCACATATAATGCACGATTGTTAACGCATCTCATTTACATGGACTGTCTAATGCACTAAGGAACCAAAAGTCCTTCGAGTTTGGCAGATCACAGTACAGGGTAAAGGGCCAATCACATCATGGCCCTTTACCACGTGATCAGCTGTCAGCCAATGACAGCTGCTCACGGAAGTAAACAGAAGGCGGGCATCGGCTTTTTTTTCTCCTCACGATCAGCGTGAGGAGAAAAGACAGAAGCCGGTAACCAGTTTCTGTTACAGGGACATCGGCCCCCTCAGCACCCATCAGTGCCACCTATAAGTGCCCACCAGTGCTCCTAATCAGTGGCCACCAGCACTGCCAGTCAGGGGGCCATCAGTGCTTCATTATCAGTGCCCATCAGTGCTACCTATCAGTACCACCTCTCAGTGCCTCCTCATCAGTGCCCATCAGTGCTACCTATCAGTGCCACCTCTCAGTGCAGCCTCATCAGTGCCTCCTCATCAGTGCCCATCAGTGCAACCTATCAGGGCCCATCAGTTCTACCTATCAGTGCCCATCAGTGCAGCCTCATCAGCACACATCAGTGAAGGAGAAAAATACCTGTTTGCAAAATTTTATAGAAAACTATGAAACATGTTTCATAAAAATTTTTGGTCTTTTTTCGTTTGTTTAGCAAAATAAAAAAAAAACAGTAGTGATTATATACCACCAAAAGAAAGCTCTATTTGTGTGAAAAAAATTATAAAAAATGTCCTTTGGGTACAGTGTTGCAATTGTCATTCAAAGTGTGACAGCGCTGAAAGTAAGCAAATGGTTAAAAATAGCATATAAAAAGCTGCAAAAAAAAGCTTAAAAAAGGCCCCGAAAAACACCAGTAAATTGATACGCTCAGGTGTGAATGGAGCCTTAAAGTGGTGTTTCCACCAAAAAAAAAAAAAAAATTGCTTAAAGATCATAAAAAAAAATAAAAAAAAAATTATTGTGAAAAAAAAAAAATTTTACTCACCTCTAAATGCCTGTTGCTAGGGGGTCCCTCGTAGTCTGCCACCTTCAGTGCCGGGGCACTGACATCACCTCCCCCTTGGCGCCGTACAGTCATCTGGGACCTGTCACGTGTCCCAGATAACTGCGCGTCATATCACAGAGCGCGGCACACAGTAAGAATGCCGGCGCCGCGAGCGGAGCGGGGAACGAGGGGGGGGGGGCTTCGTTCCCCCGCATCGCTGGACCCTGGGACAGGTAAGTGTCCGATTATTAAAAGTCAGCAGCTGCAGTATTTGTTTTTTTTTAGGGGGCACCCCACTTTAAAGTACAATTGTAATATTAATGTGATACCCACGTAATCTACCTTCTATTGCGTCAAATAAAGCAGAACGGTTATTCGGAAAGCTGCGGAGCGTATCCTTTGTGTCTGTTCCCTACTGCAGTGGTTTATTATTAATCTGGAACCAATAATCAATACCAGGATAGGAGTTGCCCATCGATGACTTTTCCAGAACAGGATCTCTTTGACTTTCTGGTGTGAAATTTCCTACGTCTCGAAAACCAAACCTCCAAAATGAGCGCGTCAATTTTTTTATTTTTATTTTTGCGCCTAACGCAAGCACCCCGCCCTGCAGAACACGCACCCCGTTTCCTGGCACCGCGTCCGGGTGTCGCAGCAGTAAAGATCCTATAGATTGTGGGCGTGATCGATTATAATTATATGGTGCTTCTCCTGGCGGTGGCTGGATGGGGGTCCATTCTGCAGGCTGCCAGTGCTAGAGGGCAGGGTAAAGCCATCCACACTCAGGAGAAGTCATATTGATCCTTTCTATTCTTTTGCTGAGGATATCAGTTTAACATGTTCAATGGATTAGCGTGTTTTAACCTTTCACCTCTGTCTAGACACCATTCACCGTGTGCTGTCCCTTTCTATGGAGAGAATGGAGCCCCCCGCGGTCTGTCAGGCTGGACGCTGGAGCCAGGGCCGGCTTCCAGTAACAGATGGTGGGGATTTTTTTTTTTTTTTTTCCAAAGAGCCACGGCACCTCCAGCCTGGCTCTCTGGCTCCGTCAGACCGACCCAGTAAATAATTAAAGATGCAATTTCCTCTTATCTTTTCCAGTAAAGTATATCTTTACATTCCTGTCACTGAGCGATACCATAGGCCGCCCTGCTCGCCCGCCGAATACCTGACCACCTCTTCAACGGGCAGAGGGTGGCGGCAAGTTGGTTACATCAAAGTGTCCCTGTCCACGGGGAAGAGAATGGGAACAGCTGCACTCCTGGAGGGGGGGGGGGGGGGGTTGATGGTCATCCTGATACTTTATATGTTGAAGAAGCTGGAGATACAAAGTTTAATTTCCAGTAATGCGCGAGAAAAAGCCTTGTAGCGCTGGGGTCCGGGATTCTCTTCCTGCAAGAAAAACTGTTGGGCTTATTCAAAAAGCAGTGTTGGATGTCACATGTCTGTAGTCAGAGCCGGGGCCGGCGCTACCACTAGGCAAACTTGGCAGCTGCCTAGGGGGCACGGCCACTGGTGTTCCTACTCTCTTCTCTCTGCAGCAAGCAACTAAGTCTCAGCATCAGCAGGCAGCCGCTGCTCCGTTTGCACATAGTGTCACAGGCGCAGCGGCGGCGGAGGGCTGAGACTGTGTTTTGACTCCTGAATGAATGGATGCAAGCAAACATTAATTGATGGGTACTGGTAGGCTGCATTGATGGGCGCTGGTGAGGCTGCATTTGATGGGCGCTGGTGAGGCTGCATTTGATGGGCGCTGGTGGGCTGCATTGATGAGCGCTGGTGAGCCTGCATTTGATGGGCGCTGGTGAGGCTGCATTTGATGGGCGCTGGTGAGGCTGCATTTGATGGGCGCTGGTGGACTGCATTGATGGGCGCTGGTGAGGCTGCATTTGATGGGCGCTGGTGAGCCTGCATTTGATGGGCGCTGGTGAGGCTGCATTTGATGGGCGCTGGTGAGGCTGCATTTGATGGGCGCTGGTGGACTGCATTGATGGGCGCTGGTGAGCCTGCATTTGATGGGCACTGGTGAGGCTGCATTTGATGGGCACTGGTGAGGCTGCATTTGATGGGCGCTGGTGAGGCTGCATTTGATGGGCGCTGGTGGACTGCATTGATGGGCGCTGGTGAGGCTGCATTTGATGGGCGCTGGTGAGGCTGCATTTGATGGGCGCTGGTGAGGCTGCATTTGATGGGCGCTGGTGAGGCTGCATTTGATGGGCGCTGGTGAGCCTGCATTTGATGGGCGCTGGTGAGGCTGCATTTGATGGGCGCTGGTGAGGCTGCCTTTGATGGGCGCTGGTGAGGCTGCATTTGATGGGCGCTGGTGAGGCTGCATTTGATGGGCGCTGGTGAGGCTGCATTTGATGGGCTCTGGTGAGGCTGCATTGATGGGCGCTGGTGAGGCTGCATTTGATGGGCGCTGGTGAGGCTGCATTTGATGGGCGCTGGTGAGGCTGCATTTGATGGGCGCTGGTGAGGCTGCATTTGATGGGCGCTGGTGGACTGCATTGATGGGCGCTGGTGAGGCTGCATTTGATGGGCACTGGTGGGCTGCATTTAATGGGCACCAGCAGGCTGCATTTGATGGGTGCTTCATTAAAACAGTGGGGTATACATGGGCAGGGCAAAGGTGGTGGAGTCAGGGGTGGAGCCGGGGGGGTAGCAAAATGAGGTTTCGCCTAGCGTGTCAAAGATCCTTCCATCAGCCCTGGTCAGAGCTATAAGAGGATTCATTCGGTGAGTTATTGTACTTTGATAACTATTTTGGTCTGGTAAATATACAATGGAAAGTGTTTTGTTATATCTGTTTAATAAGTGTAAAAAAAAAACAAAAAAACAATTTGTTGGTCCTCATAACTTCTTGTAGAGAACAGAGTACCTCTGCCCCACTGAGTCTGCCCCACATATTTATCAGTATTTCAGCGCCGGTCCCCCAGTTAACCCTGCCCACATTCCAATTCAAGCCCACCCAGTGACCCGGAAGTCCCCTGATGAAGTCACGTGACCCGGCAGTCCCCTGATGAAGTCATGTGACCCGGCAGTCCCCTGATGAAGTCACGTGACCCATGATGCAACCGGTAGGGCGGAGCCTGGGTGACACGAACTGGAAGCGATGCAATGTGAATGAACAGTGGAATTTCTATGTGTTTTTAAGCGGAACTACAATGTATCTGAGCATCACAAACCAAAAACACTATTTCATTAATTTTAAATATTCAAAGCAAACTCCCCCATCCATCTGTGTCTCCATGCTTTATCTTGTTGAGAAATCACTTTGAAAAAAATTCCCCCTAGCATTTCCGTCCGTGGCCATCTTGAGTAAGGGCAGATGATTCATGTAGCATTTACTTATTTTATTGTTTATTATTTATTTCAGGTACTTATATAGCGCCGTCAATTTATGCAGCGCTTTATATATACATTACATATACATTGTACATTCACATCAGTCCCTTCCCTCGAGGAGCTTACAACCTAAGGTCCCTAACGCACATTCATACATACTAGGGCCAATTTAGACAGGATCTGATTAACCTACCAGCATGTCTATAGAGTCCCTGGAATCCATCTGCTCTTAGCCCAGGCATGCAGGCAGGAGGGTGTGCTTAGCTGAGAAAAATATTTCTGCTCTCTTGGCATGTTCCATCTGAGCACACAGCATGGCCGTATGAGTGGTAACCATCCTTAAATGGTCCTGCACCCAGTGGTGGAACAAGGTCATCTACAGCCCAGGGCAAACATGCCAAATTCAGCAAATCCCCCCCCACCCAAAAAAAATAAAATCAAGCACTAATCTGCATGCTCCTCCCTAAGCATAAATCCCCCTTCCCCCCAGTACAAATTTACCTTCTGCCTACCGCCACAAATCTTTGCCCCCCTCCATCCCCCAACTGAAATCCTATCTCTCCCCATATGCCCCCAGCACAAATCCCCCCCCCCCCCCGGAAAAAAAATCCCCCCCCCCCAGTACAAATCTTCCACCCCTAAAATTTCCCCTCTGAGCACAAATCCTCTTCCCGCACTTCAAATCCCCCTCCTAGCACAAATCCCCCCAATCATCCCTACTAGCAATAACTAAACCCCCCCTCCCCCCCCAAAAAATTCTGAACACAAAAATCCCCCCACCCACACTATATTACCTTTTCTACCACAAACCCCCCAAATCCCCCCTCCTAGCACAAATCCCCCCAATCATCCCTACTATCAATAACTCCACCTACCCCCCCACCCCCGAAAAAATTCTGAACACAAAAATCCCCCCCCCCCTCCTAACACAAATCACACACCTCCCCCCCTCCTAACACAAATCACACACCTCCCCCCCTCCTAACACAAATCACACACCTCCCCCCTCCTAACACAAATCACACACCTCCCCCCCTCCTAACACAAATCGCACACCTCCCCCCCTCCTAACACAAATCGCAGACACCTCTCCAAATTAGAACTATTCTGTCCCTGATTTGGAACAGAGTCCCTCTGTCCCTCTTTCCTCCTCACTTGGCCCTCATTTTGGTCTGATCTATATAGTTGTATATAGTGAAAGAAAGGTAAGTATGTGCTGCTGTAGGGGGTGGGGGGGAGGGGAAGGGTGGCAACCTTAAAGTGTGCCCTGCCTGACCAAAGCACACATTTGCTTTAGGGGATCTATAAACATGACCATCGGCCAATCCTGACGTTTTGGGTGATGGATCTCCTGTCTATATATCCAGCTTACAGCGCCCTCAGGAACTATTAGGTTATGATATGATGTCCTCTAGTGATGTGTTTACCCCAATAAGCCACTCCAGGAGCAGCACCCCGAATAATGATGATCATTAATGATTGTCTCCACTATTGCAACTCCCTCCTTGTTGGTCTAAACAGACTCACCTCCCTCCAGTCATCATGAATGCTGCCGGACCCATTTATCTTACCAACCGCTCAGCATCTGCCCCCCCCCCCCCTCTCTGCCAATCCCTCCACCGATTTCCACTTGTCCAACTAATCTAAAAAAAACTAACAACCTACAAAGCCATCCACACCTCTTCCCTGCATTACATCACAAATCTCCAAATGTCACCCAAACCGTCCTCTGCGCTCCTCCCAGGGCCTCCTGCTCTATCTCCCTCTTTGTCTCTTTCCATGCTCACCTCCAGGACTCCTCCAGAGCCTCTCCTATCCTCTGGAACTCCCTACCCCAGTCGGTTTGGCTGGTGTCTACAATGTCCATCTTTAGGCAATCCCTAAAAACTCATCTCTTTAGGGAAGCCTATTCCACTTCCACCTAATAAACTGCACAATCAAATTTGTATTAATATATCTGATTTAAAAAATATATAGAAAGGACATCCACATATATCAGAGCAGAGATGTAACTAGAAGCTTCAAGGCCCAGGTGCAAAAAAAAGGGCCCCCCTCACCCGAGCTCGGGGCCTTTCCCCCTTAACCCTTGGGCCACTTATTCCTGTTGCATGTCCCTTTATTATGGTCCCGCAGCGGGAGCCATTCACACGTTCCGCAGCGAGCCCCCTTCCTGCCCTTACATTAGAATCCCCCTTTACAACAAAGTTCCCTGAACCCCCTTTACATCAGAGTTCCCCTTTACAGTACATTCCGCAGGGTTCTCCAACTCTGTGGACCCTGATGTAAAGGGGAGCTCTGTAGACCCTGATATAAAGGGGACTTCTGCGGACCCTGATGTAAAAGGGAACTCTGCTAACCCTGATGTAAAGGGGAGCTCTGTGGACCCTGATGTAAAGGGGAACTCTGCGAACCCTGATGTAAAGGGGAACTCTGCGGACCCTGATGTAAAGGGGAACTCTGCGGACCCTGATGTAAAGGGGAACTCTGCGGACCCTGATGTAAAGGGGAACTCTGCGGACTCTGATGTAAAGGGGAACTCTGCAGATCCTGATGTAAAGGGGAACTCTGCGGACCCTGATGTAAAGGGGAACTCTGCGAACCCTGATGTAAAGGGGAACCTTTCCTTACCTAAGAGTCCACAAAGTTTCCCCTTGCACTGTAAGGGTGAACACTGCTGACTCGTGACCAGAGAACATCGGAGTTCCCCTTTACACCAGAGACTGCAAAGTGAATAAACTAAGGTAAAGGGGTTCACTATTGTAAGAGGGGAGTGAGAACACTGATATAAGGGGGATCTTTAGATAAGTGTCCCCCCTTACCTTAGGCTCGCCACTCACCTCTTACACCCCCCATAGAGAGACTGACTGACTGCCCCGCAGACTCTGTGTGTCTGGAGCTGTCCTCCTGAGCTCCTGTAATTGCCTGCAGGCTTCGATCCTCCTCTTCTCTGCACCCCCTCCTTACAGTTGCTTTAAAATTATCTGGAAAGGTGCCAAGCACCATGACGTCACTGTGAACCTGACCAGCTCGAGGGGGGGGGGGGGGTACGGCTGGCCGGGTGCGGAAGGAAGGGGGTGGAGGAAGCTCAGAACAAGTGTAGTTTTAACTGGCACTTTTCTGCTGCAGCAGACAACTACCCTTTTTTTATTTTTATTGGCAACACTGCTTGGGGTCCCCCCACAGTGGCGTAACACCAGGGGCCTGGTCTCAAGTGCAACCTTTGCGACCTTGGTAGTTCCGCCACTGTATCAGACCATCTAAGTACATCTGCTACTGGATCAATAGACAGACTATTATATCTCAAAAATCATGTTGACACGTTTCACAGCCATGCTCCACTTCTTCAGGACTGGGCTCCAGTTGTGCAAATAAAATATTTTCTGCAATATGTTTTTCAAAGCAATGTACAGGGAAGGAAATGTCCGTATGAGCTGCACATCTCTCCAAACCCCAAGTAAGAATGTGTAACAGCCTCATCCTGGGCTCCAGCCAGGCCACGCCACCAAACCTGGTTGCCACGCCACCAAACCTGGGGCCACGCCACCAAACCTGGGGCCACGCCACCAAACCTGGGGCCACGTCACCAAACCTGGGGCCACGTCACCAAACCTGGGGCCACGCCACCAAACCTGGGGCCAGGCTGAGGCTGTTACACTTTCTTACTTGGGGTTTGGAGAGATGTGCAGCTCATACGGACATTTTCTTTACAAACAAACTGATGACCAGTTACTGACCAGCCTGCAAAACACCTGAATTGGCCTCGTTTAACAATTTACGTTAAAAACAGAGGGTTCTGTTTGCACATATTTGCAAATACATGCGTAAGCCACGTGCCCATTCCAAGGGACCTCTGTATATACTATACTGTGGCCCTAACTCTAAACTTCCAGAGCCCCCATAGTAGGAGCACATACACTATACAGTGCCTTGAAAAAGTATTCATACCCCTTGACATTTTCCATATTTTTTCATGTTACAACCAAAAACGTAAATGTAATTTTATTGGGATTTTATGTGATAGACCACAGTGGAAGGAAAATGATAAATGGTTTTCCAATTTTTTTACAAATAAATATGTGAAAAGTGTGGGGTACATTTGTATAGCGCCCCCCGGAGTCAATACTTTGTAGAACCGCCTTTCACTGTAATTACATCTGCAAGTCTTTTTGGGGATGTCTCTACCAGCTTTACACATCTAGAGAGTGACATTTTGCCCATTCTTCTTTGCAAAATGAGTCAACTTCTGTCAGATTGGATGGAGAGCGTCTGTGATCAGCAATTCTCAAGTCTTGCCACAGATTCTCAATTGGATTTAGGTCTGGACTGTGACTGGGCCATTCTAACACCTGACTATGCTTTGATCTAAACCATTCCATTGTAGCTCTGGCTGTATGTTTCGGGTTGTTGTTCTGCTGGAAGGTGAACCTCCGCCCCAGTCTCAAGTCTTTTGCAGACTCTAAAGCCCCATACACACGCGCGGACAATCCGTGGACCAGGTCCGTCGGACCATGTCCGTCATACTTTGATGTTGGTTTTGCGTACACACGATCGGACAAAGTTGTCGGAAAATCCGATCATTCTGAACGTGGTGACGTTTGTTGCCTACGACGGGACTACGTAGAGGCTAGTAGCCAATAGCTTTGGTCTTGTAATGTGATCTGAGCATGCGTAGCACTTTGTCCGGTCGGACAAGCGTACACACGCTCGGATTTGGTGTGATCGGACCGGGTTGACGGGAAATCTTTCCAGCAGGAGATAAGACTTTGTCCGACGGACAAACCGACGAACACTGTCCGATGGTGCATACACACGGTCTGATTTTTCAACAACCTTGTCCGATCGGACCAAATTGATGAAAAAGTCCGACCGTGTGTATGGGGCTTAACAGGTTTTCTTCTAATGCCCCGTACACACGGTCGGAAAATCCGACCACAAAATCCATCGGATTTTTTCCAACGGATTTTGTCCGACACTGGTGTTGCATATACACGGTCGGACAAAGTTGTTGGAAAATCCGATCATTCTGAATGTGGTGACGTTTGTTGCCTACGACGGGACTACGTAGAGGCTAGTAGCCAATAGCTTTGGTCTTGTAATGTGATCTGAGCATGCGTGGCACTTTGTCCGTCGGAATTCGCTACACACGATCGGAATTGGTGTGATCGGACTTTGTTGTCGGAAAATTTGAGAGCAGGAGATAAAACTTTGTCCGTCGGACAATCCGATGGAAAATGTCCGATGGTGCCTACACACGGTCGGAATTTCCGACAACATTGTCCGATAGGACAGAATCCATCGGAAAATCCGACCGTGTGTATGGGGCTTTAGATTGTCCTGTATTTGGCTCCATCCATCTTCCCATCAACTCTGATCAGCTTCCCTGTCCCTGCTGAAGAATAACATCCCCACATCATGATGTTGCCACCACCATGTTTCACAGTGGGGATGGTGTGTTCAGGGTGATGTGCAGTGTTAGTTTTCCGCCACACATAGCATTTTGCTTTTAGGCCAAAAAGTAAAATTTTGGTCTCATCTGACCAGAGCACCTTCTTCCACATGTTTGCTGTGTCCCCCACATGGCTTCTCACAAACTGCAAACAGGACTTCTTATGTCTTTCTTCCAACAATGTCTTTCTTCTTGTCACTCTTCCATAAAGGCCAGATTTGTGGAGAGCACGACTAATAGTTGTCCTGTGGACAGATTCTCCCACCTGAGTTGTGGATCTCTGCAGCTCCTCCAGAGTTCCCATGGACCTCTTGGCTCTTCTCTGATGAATGCTCTCCTTGCCCGGCCTGTCAGTTTAGGTGGACGGCCATGTCTTGGTAGGTTTGCAGTTGTGCCATACTCTTTCCATTTTCAGATGATGGATTGAACAGAGCTCCGTGAGATGTTCAAAGCTTGGGATATTTTTTCTTATAACCTAACCCTGCTTTATACTTCTCCACAACTTTATCCCTGACCTGTCTGGTGTGTTCCTTGGCCTTTATGATGCCGTTTGTTCACGAAGATTCTCTAACAAGCCTCTGAGGGCTTCACAGAACAGCTGTATTTATACTGAGATTAAATTACACACAGGTGGACTCTATTTACTAATTAGGTGACTTCTGAAGGCAATTGGCTCCACTAGATTTTAGTTAGGGGTATCAGAGTAAAGGGAGCTGAATACAAATGCCCCCCCCCCACACTTTTCAGATATTTATTTGTATTTTATTTCCTTCCACTTCACAATTATGAACCACTTTGTGTTGGTCTATCACATAAAATCCCAATAAAATACATTTACATTTTTGATTGTAACATGACAAAATGTTGAAAATTTCAAGGGGTACGAATACTTTTTTAAGGCACTGTATTGTCAAAAGTATTGGGACACGCACATCAACTTTAATAGCATCCGACGGAAAATGTCCTATCGGACCATGTTGTGGGAAATTCCGACCGTGTGTGGGCTCCATCGGACTTTTTCCATCGGAACTTCCGACGGAAAAAAATTTGAGATCCTGCTCTCAAAGTTTTCCGACAACAAAGTCCGATCTGACTTTTTCCGATCGTGTGTAGCGAATTCCGACGGACAAAGTGCCACGCATGCTCAGATCAAATTACAAGACCAAAGCTATTGGCTACTAGCCTCTACGTAGTCCTGTCGTACGCAACGAACGTCACCACGTTCAGAATGATCGGATTTTCGACAACTTTGTCCGACCGTGTGTATGCAACACCAGTGTCGGACAAAATCCGTCGGAAAAAATCAGACGGATTTTGTGGTCGGAATTTCCGACCGTGTGTACGGGGCATTAGTCCGTAGGGTTCAATATTGAGTCGGCCCACCCTTTACAGCTATACCAGCTTCAACTCTTCTGGGAAGGCCGTCCACAAGGTTTAGGAGTGTGTCTATGGGAATGTTTGACCATTCTTCCAGAAGCGCATTTGTGAGGTCAGGCACTGATGTTGGATGAGAAGGCCTGGCTCGCAGTCTCCGCTCTAATTCATCCCAAAGGTGTTCTATAGGGTGGAGGACAGGACTCTGTGCAGGTCAGTCATGTTCCTCCACCCCAAACTCGCTCATTCATGTCTTTATGGACCTTGCTTTTCAAATGTTTCATGCTTTTAAAAAAAAAAAAAACAGTAAAGTTAGCACCAATTTTTTTTTGCATAATGTGAAAGATGATGTTATGCCAAGTAAATAGATACCCAACATGTCACGCTTCAAAATTGCACACGCTCGTGGAACGGCGCCAAACTTCGGTACTTGAAAATCTCCATAGGCGTCGCTTTTTAAAAGTTTTACTGGTTACATGTTTTGAGTTACAGAGGAGGTCCAGGGCTAGAATTATTTCTCTCGCTCTACCGATCGCGGCGATACCTCACATGTGTGGTTTGAACACCGTCTACATATGTGGACGCGATTTGCGTATATGTTCGCTTCTGCAATGCAAGCTCACGGGCACAGGGGCGCTTTAAAAAAAAAAAAATAATGAATTGTTAAATTTACTTTCATTTTTCTAGTTTTACACTTTTTTTTTTTTTTATCACTTTTATTCCTATGTAAACATCCCTTGTAATATGAAGAAGCATGACAGGTCCTCTTTACAGTGAGATCTGGGGGTCAATAAGTCCTCACATCTCACTTCTAGGCTGGGAACCCTGAAATTATAAAATAAAAAATATCCCGGCTTGCCAGCCGAGGCAGCGCCATTTTTTAGAATGCAGAGGCCGGGCGTGACATCATAACATCGCGCCCGGCCTCCGAACCATCATAGAGACTCCGGGGACCATCTGGCCTTCCGGAAATCTCTATCATCGGCCTCCGGCGCCGGCGGTTTCCTTCTCCGACTCACCGATGGTAGGGGGTGAGTCGGTAGAAGCACCAGAGGGTGGCAGGAGGAGGGGGGGGGGGGGACATCCTCTCTTGCTGCCCGTAAGAACGATCAAACAGGCTGAACAGGTGCTATGATCATTCTTATGGTGTAGGGAATTGCTGGCTGAAAAAGAAGATATCTAAATGATGTCTGTAGCTATAGGCATCATTCAGATATCGCCGCTCAAACCCGACAAGGTCATATGACGTGCGGCGGGCGGGAAGCGGTTAAACTATGTACCGTGCTGGTTGAATGTTTTTTTTTTTCCATTGATTTAAAATGGAAAATACTGCATTTGGCCCCTAGATGGCAGTTTCTTAGAAATTCCTATGATACTTTGCGCCATCTAGTGGCCACATATGGTATTTTCTATTTTAAATGAATGAAAAACATTCGTCACGCACAGGAAATAGCCGAATAACGTTTGTTGTTTTTCTTTTTTTGCCCCATTCACACAAAATTAATATTCATGCACTTTTACTGCGGGGGAATTGCTATGCTAATTTTTTATTTTTTTTTAGAAGTACACCCTTATCTGCTAAAGTGTACTTATCCTTTAAGCCCACCGCACCATATCCTGCCTACTTACAACGTTGAGCTGTAATATAACTGGCACTGTAAGTGTTTTTTGTGAATTTGTGTCTGTATTAATGAATAGTCACCACTGTTTGTTTCCCCCAATGTGTACATTGCCACAGTATATGAGGACACCATATAAATTGCTAGTACTATAATTGGTATAAAACTGACCTTAGAATAGTAAAGCTGGAATATTATTTAAATGCACGGCGGTGGAATCTGCTCCTGACCTTGTGTTTCCATAGCAACTGACTTCCAGCGGGTAACTGCTGCTTGCTATAACCATGCGCTCCGTTCTGCTATTGTACATTAAAAGGTGTAGTGCAGACAATGAAAGGCTTTCATAGTAGAAGTACGAGTGCTGACGCGAGTTTTAAGCCTTGGAGGTTGCCGCTGTCATTTTTGCTGAGAAGACGAAGCCTACCCGTGCGCCATGTTCCTGGGCATCATCACTGTCTGTTGGAGGTTGTGCAGCACAGAATCGCGTGAAAAGCACCTTAAGTCCCCTCCAGGAGCACTGTGAAAACCCTACTGAATTAACATATCATATGCCTCTTTCAGACACTTCCTGTCCTCGTACACTTGCTCCAGCGTCGGCAGCACGCCATTGCTTTGGAATGGATTCCTGATAGTAACAGCAGCGGACCATGCCTGTGCAAAATGTGTTGGCATGGCCGCTTGCGCTCCCTATCAGGAGCATGTGTGTTATTGTGACAACACAGGAGCACATTGGGGGCCATTGTCACCCTGTAAAGTGCATTATTTCTACTGACTACCAATGTAAGGGGCATGCTTGCCACTGGCCGTCAATGTAAGGAGCATTCTTACCACTGATCACCAATGTAAGGTGCATTCTTACCACTAACAACCAATTTAAGGGGTATTCTTCCCACTTGCTACCAATATAAGGGAAATTCTTTCCACTGACCACCAATGTAAGGAGCATTCTTCCCACTGACCACCAATGTAAGGAGTATTCTTCCCACTGACCACCAATGTAAGGAGCATTCTTCCCACTGACCACCAATGTAAGGAGTATTCTTCCCACTGACCACCAATGTAAGGAGTATTCTTCCCACTGACCACTAATGTAAGGAGCATTCTTCCCACTGACCACCAATGTAAGGAGTATTCTTCCCACTGACCACCAATGTAAGAAGTATTCTTCCCACTGACCACTAATGTAAGGAGCATTCTTCCCACTGACCACCAATGTAAGGAGTATTCTTCCCACTGACCACCAATGTAAGAAGTATTCTTCCCACTGACCACTAATGTAAGGAGCATTCTTCCCACTGACCACCAATGTAAGGAGCATTCTTCCCACTGACCACTAATGTAAGGAGCATTCTTCCCACTTACCACCAATGTAAGGAGTATTCTTCCCACTGTCCACCAATGTAAGGAGCATTCTTCCCACTGACCACCAATGTAAGGAGCATTCCTTCCACTGACCACCAATGTAAGGAGTATTCTTCCCACTGACCACCAATGTAAGGAGCATTCTTCCCACTGACCACTAATGTAAGGAGCATTCTTCCCACTGGCTATCAATTTAGGGGCATTTTTCCCACTGATCACTAATGTAAGGAGTATTCTTCCCACTGACCACCAATGTAAGGAGTATTCTTCCCACTGACCACCAATGTAAGGAGCATTCTTCCCACTGACCACTAATGTAAGGAGCATTCTTCTCACTGACCACTAATGTAAGGAGCATTCTTTCCACTGGCTATCAATTTAGGGGCATTTTTCCCACTGACCACTAATGTAAGGAGCATTCTTCCCACTGACCACTAATGTAAGGAGCATTCTTCCCACTTGCTACCAATATAAGGGACATTCTTTCCACTGACCACCAATGTAAGGAGCATTCTTCTCACTGACCACCAATGTAAGGAGCATTCTTCTCACTGACCACCAATGTAAGGAGCATTCTTCTCACTGACCACCAATGTAAGGAGCATTCTTCTCACTGACCACTAATGTAAGGAGCATTCTTCCCACTGGCTATCAATTTAGGGGCATTTTTCCCACTGACCACTAATGTAAGGAGCATTCTTCCCACTGACCACTAATGTAAGGAGCATTCTTCCCACTTGCTACCAATATAAGGGACATTCTTTCCACTGACCACCAATGTAAGGAGCATTCTTCTCACTGACCACCAATGTAAGGAGCATTCTTCTCACTGACCACCAATGTAAGGAGCATTCTTCTCACTGACCACCAATGTAAGGAGCATTCTTCCCACTGACCACCAATGTAAGGAGCATTCTTCCCACTGACCACCAATGTAAGGAGTATTCTTCTCACTGACCACCAATGTAAGGAGTATTCTTCCCACTGACCACTAATGTAAGGAGCATTCTTCCCACTGGCTATCAATTTAGGGGCATTTTTCCCACTGACCACGGATGTAGGAAGCATTTTTCCTACTGACCAGAAATGAATTGGTCTTAGCCACAACACATGGTCATGCTGTGCATTACAAAAAAGTGTCATGTGCAATTTTTAGGCCTGTTGGGGTGGATTGGTAGCCTATTCATTTTGAATGTGCTGTCTTAACACAACATACGTTGAGGCACAACATAAGAAGTAGATGGGCCCTCACATGCAGGGCCGTCTTTAAGGCAGGGCAAAAGGGGCAGCTGCCCTGGGCCCTGTCATTGTTGTGGGGCCTAAAGCAGCTGCCTCATACTTGCCAACTATCCCAGTTTAAATTCCCTCGCCCCTTGAGGTTATAGTCCAGTGCTGTGTCCCGATATCTCAGTGTGAAATGCTGCTACTAATGCTGCCCAGCTCTGCCCTATTGTCATGTAGAGATGACTTACCTGCAGACCCTGTGTTTACATGTAAATAACCGGCACTGATATGTAAATAGCGGCAGCATTCATATGTGAATAGCCGTGGATCGGCAGCATTTATATGTAAATAGAGGCAGCATTCATATGTATTTCATGCCCCCTGAGGGGAGATAAAGGGGCGTGCTTGAAAGTACCCCGAATTAGTGAAAGAACCTGCGTCTCAACCATGGGAGGCAAACTCGTCTATGTGGGAGAACTGAAGGGATTCCTCCTAGGCACTGGTGGCCACTAAATAAGAGGTAATGAAGAGGGGGAGGGGTTCCCATATCCCAAAAAACCTGGTCAGAACCTTCAGTTCTCCCACATACCCTGTTTCCCCGAAAATAAGACCTAGCGTGATTGTCTGTGATGGCTGCAATATAAGCCCTACCCCCCAAATAAGCCCTACCATGTTTCCCCGAAAATAAGCCTACCCTGAAAATAAGACCTACAAGGACTTTACTAGGGCTTATTTGGGGGGTAGGGCTTATATTGCAGCCATCGCTGACAATCACGCTAGGTCTTATTTTCGGGGAAACAGGGTAGAGGAGTTTGGCTCCCATGGTTGAGACGCAGGATCTTTCATTCTATTACTAGGGTAGGACCCACTAATTCAGGGTACTTTGTCGCAGTAAGTGGGCTTAGCACTATATGACCATATAGTGTGACCAAACCCCCTTATTTTTTGAATATGTTCAGGTGTTTTTAACTAGCCCTGCAGGAAACGTCATTCCTGAATGTGTGCGCTGTAATATGTTCGCTACTGCATACAACTGTGACCATTCAGCCTAACATCGGCCTGTTCTGCAAAGGTAAGAAAATTGGTGGGGGGGGGGGGGTAGTGTGGGGTGTGCAGAGGTAGGCAGAGAAGGAATTACAGTTTGGGGTGCACAGGTGAGCAAGGAGGGGATGTATGGAGGTAAGGAAGGTGGGTGCAAAGATGAGCAGAGGAGGCAGGTAGAGTTAAAGGGGTGGAGGGTTGGAGTAGAGAGGATAGGGGAGGTTTGGGGTGCAGAGGTTAGTAGGATGTCAGTTTTGGGATGCAAAGGTGTACTGACAGGGTGGATAAAGATGTAGGTTGCATGTAGTGCAGCCCAATTATTTCAATAAATGCGGAAAGAAAGTCCCTAATGCTTTTTCAAAATCATACGGTTGCACAGCACATGTCAGCAGATGCGTGAGGGTGTCATTAACAATTGATGGCACTGCTGTGTATCTGCTAAAGGACAGCACATTTCTGTGGTTTCAGGAAAAGCGATTTTGCATGCGTTCCCGACACACACAAATTTGAACGCAGGCTAAATGTCTCAGTTACATTGGTCAGTGTAAATTTTCTCATTACTTTGGGGCTTGGTGTAGAATCCTTTCAGTCACACTAGTGGCCAGTGTGAAGGTCCCCCTTACATTAATGGTCAGTGTAAATCCCTCTTTACATTGATGGTTACTGTGAATGCTCCGATTAGTGGTCAGTGTAAATCCCTTTTACATTGGTGGTCAGTGTAAATCTTCTCATTACTTTGGGGCTTGGTGTAGAATCCTTTCATTCACACTAGTGGCCAGTGTGAAGGTCCCCCTTACATTAATGGTCAGTGTAAATCCCTCTTTACATTGGTGGTTACTGTGAATGCTCCGATTAGTGGTCAGTGTAAATCCCTTTTACATTGGTGGTCAGTGTAAATCTTCTCATTACTTTGGGGCTTGGTGTATAATCCTTTCATTCACACTAGTGGCCAGTGTGAAGGTCCCCCTTACAATAATGGTCAGTGTAAATCCCTCTTTACATTGGTGGTTACTGTGAATGCTCCGATTAGTGGTCAGTGTAAATCCCCTTTACATTGGCGGTCAGTGTAAATCCAGTCCAATATGCAGCGCTTAGTAGTATTATAGTTCATTCTTTGCAGAAAAACAGTAAATATTATGCAATAATGAGAAGGAGAAACTTCCACCACTTCCAGACTGTGTAGAAAGAAGCACACGTCACCCAAGTGAGTCAGATCTGCTTACCAGAAGTCAGATATAGGTGAGCATCAAACATAAAGTATGGATAGAAGTCGAGAAACGACCAAGCATCACGGGTGTCACTCTCCAGCAATATGGTCTCGAAATGGGTCCGGGGGAAGACAGCCAGATAAACTTCAGGTCACCGTAATCGAGTAATTTCACATGTCATGCAAAGCAAGGAGCAAAGCAAAAGCACATAGTGAAGCCCGTACAGGTAAATTAAAGATTTTTTATTTGTAGTACACTTACATTAATGAAGTCATAATAAGGCATTGGATAAATAAAAATTTCCACGTTCAGTAGCATGCTTGCATCAGCCAGCCTGACATGTTTCATCCAAGTCGGATATCATCAGAGGCATGTGTAAATCCCCTTTACATTGGTGGTCAGTGTAAATCCCCTTAACATTGGTGGTCAGTGTAAATCCCCTTTACATTGGTGGTCAGTGTAAATCTTCTCATTACATTGGGGCTTGGGGTACAATCATTTTAATCACACTAGTGGCCAGTGTGAAGTCCCCCCTCCTTACGTTGGTGGTTACTGTGAATGCTTTTATTACATTAGTGGTCAGTGTAAACCCCTATTACATTGGTGGCCAGTGTTGAAACTCTTTATATTGGTAGTCGGTAAAAAAAAAAAATCAGCATTGCCATTGATCACACCCTCCCCTCCCCCCAGCACTGCCACTGATCCCAGGAGTTCTAGGATACCTAGGAGTTTTATGTCTATGTATGGGTCCCCTCACCACCCCAGTCCATGGTGTGCAGGCAGGTGGAGAGCGAAAGTGCATTGAGGGGAGGGGGGGGGGCCCAAGAAAATGTTTGCCCAGGGTCCAATCAATATTAAAGATATGTACCCTCATAGTGTATCTGAGATTGTATGGAATTCCTGACTGTCATACAGTTGAATGGGGTTGTCAGCTCCTCTATTGATTTTTCCTGTTTCCTGGAGTTTCATCCTTTAGGGGTTGACATTTGTGTATCACAGCCTGAAATGCCGCCCATAATCACACTGTCAGGCCACCGCGCAGAGCCTGATACATTGTACACAGACATGTCACCGAGTTCCCCCGTGGAGCGTCGGCCTCTCATTGTGAGATCAATGTGTGACAGGTCCACAATGCCTTACATAAGGTCCCTCTGTTACTAGTGAAGACATCTTCTGCTGATGAGGGATTACACGGGTGCCCACGCTGCATTAATGAGCCACGCTGCCTTTGTAATGTCATAATCAGCTGGAGTCGAGACATATGGCCTTATTTAAACAACCCCCCAGACATATTTGCATATTTAAAATCCCCGACAAAACCTGTGTGCACCCCAGCTGGGCAGCAGCATCTGCGGGGCTCGGGGGGCAGGGAAATGCTGGAGCCGGAAAATGAGGCGCATTGTATGGATGGTTGTCAGGATAGGGACTACGAGGATTATGTATGGAAATTCTGGCACATGTCCAAAATAATAGGGAGCATTATTCTTCATTTCAGGACAGAGTCATGCAAATCGTTCCTTTATGCCCCATCAACCAGCCGCTGGTGTAAAGTGCAAATATAACCTAATAATAGAGAGGCATTTATGCCAAACAGCTGTTTTAGGGTTCTTAACCATCATCAGTGCAGTGAATGGAAACCATGGCTTCTATGGAGTAGAGTTTGGGACCCAATGAGACAGTATAACCACACAGGTTATGGTCAGAAGGGACAAAACCAATCAAAAAGCCCTCCAACCGAATCAGTAAAGTCTAAAGCCCCATACACACGCTCGGATTATCCGAGGACCAGGTCCGTCGGATCATGTCCGTCGTACTTTGTCCGACGCTGGTGTTGCGTACACACGGTCGGACAAAGTTGTCGGAAAATCCGATCATTCTGAACGTGGTGACGTTTGTTGCCTACGACGGGACTACGTAGAGGCTAGTAGCCAATAGCTTTGGTCTTGTAATGTGATCTGAGCATGCGTAGCACTTTGTCTGTCGGAATTCGCTACACACGATCGGATTTGGTGTGATCGGACTTTGTTGTCAAAAAATCTATCCAGCAGGAGATAGGACTTTGTCCGTCGGACAATCCGATGGAAACTGTCCGATGGTGCCTACACACGGTCGGAATTTTCGACAACATTGTCTGATAGGACAGAATCCATCGGAAAATCCGACCGTGTGTATGGGGCTTTAGCCCCCGTACACACGGTCGGAAATTCCGACCACAAAATCCGTCAGATTTTTTCCAACGGATTTTGTCCGACACTGGGTGTTGCATACACACGGTCGGCCAAAGTTGTCGGAAAATCCGATCATTCTGAACGTGGTGACGTTCGTTGCGTACGACGGAACTACGTCGAGGCTAGTAGCCAATAGTTTTGGTCTCGTAATTTGATCTGAGCATGCGTGGCACTTTGTCCGTCGGAATTCTATACACACGATCGGAAAAAGTCTGATTGGATTTTGTTGTCGGAAAATTTGAGCGCAGGGAATTCCGATGGAAAAAGTCCGACAACATGGTCCGATCGGACATTTTCCGTCGGAATTTCCGACCGTGTGTACGGGGGGGCTAATGCTGCGTACACACGATCGGAAAATGCGCCAGCAAAAGTCAGATGTGAGCTTTTGGACGGAAAATGCGACCGTGTGTATGCTCCATCGGACTTTTGCTGGCGGCATTTCGGCCAGCAAAAGATTGAGAGCAGGTTCTCTATTTTTGCGACGAAAAAAGGAAATGCCGTTCGTCTGTATGCAATTCCGACACGCAAAATTCCTACGCAAAACAATGCGACGCATGCTCGGAAACAATTTGACGCATGCTTGGAAACAATTTGACACATGCTCGGAAGCATTGAACTTCATTTTCTCGGCTCGTCGTAGTGTTGTACATCACCGCGTTCTTGACAGTCGAAAGTTCACAGAACTTTTGTGTGACCGTGTGTATGCAAGACAAGCTTGAGCAAAATTCCGTTGGCCGAATCTGAATCAAGTGCCTATCTGGTAAGGTGCTTCCCTAGCATGGATCCCGCGGAGCCCAGTGCCTTCAGGATTGAACAGAACTGCCTTGTCTGGCCAGGGGTAAAGGAAGTAGAGAGCCCGCGGTCTCAAACGCCCCAGGAGGCACCCTATGGGTTTTGGGCCCCACTGTGTGAAACTGCACTAGGCTACGACACCTCTTGTTGTTTTCTGCACTACACCTCATGGGCTAAGTCTTTTTGGCCTAGACTGAGGCAGTTTTCGTTATCAGATGGCAAGGCCTAGCCAGAGCACCTGCACTGGCACTTTTTTTGTTTTGCATATTCTTGTATTTAGTTGCTCTCTACATGTGTGTCACTCTGCACTTATATATGTGTTCCCTTCTTCAGTTCGGATTTGGAGTGGGTCTTTGGGCCTACCCAAAGTGGAAGTAAACCCATTCAATTAACAGTTTCAAAAAACAGTTACATTCCCGGCATGCCAGGAATGTAACTGTCACATTGGTTGTGCTCTCAACCAAACTGTTAAACCATCCAATGGCTGGTGTCATAACTGATCACATGTGCAACAACATGGCAGTTGAAGATTAAACAGAGGTCAAGATGGCAACTTCCTTGGCTGAAAATTATAGGAGGGTTTACTTCCACTTTAAGTCTAGGGGGAGGATGTGTGGCCATTAGTTTCTTTCCTCCCCTGTCTTGGGGGGGGGGGGGTCTCTTTTCAGGCAAGCCTCTCACCTAGTACATGTTGGGTTTCACCTGACCTCGAGGAGAGGGGTCCGCTCAGCCTTTTGGCTAGATGGACTCCTGACTCCTTGCACCCCACGGAGTCAGGAGGACCAGAGACACACCATAAGTTCACTTTTTTTGGTTCACTTACGGGTCTTTATTTTTTTTGGAACAACCGCAGCCTTATAAAAAAAAAAAAATGTTGTTATTAGTGTCCAGTAGGGGTGCTCCACCGTCATTCTGGGCTTCTGGCTGGGATGGCTGGCTGTATAGTATCCTTGCTGGTAAGATGGGGGGCCTTCCTCATGGGAAGGAAGCCGAATCGAGTGCCAACCACCTAAGGTACTTCCCTAGCATGGATTCTGAGGAGCCCAGTGCCTTCAGGTTCGAATAGTACTGCCTTGTCTGGCCAGGGGTAAAGGAGGTAGAGAGCCAGGAGTGTTAAGCTCCCCCTGGGAGAGGCGCCCCAGGGGGTGCTCCTAGTATCACTAGGCATTCTCCCACTATGAGAAAGGGTTCTAGGCCACAACGCTACTTGTTTTTCCTGCACAGCTCCTCATTAGCTAAGCCTTTTGGCTGAGACTGGGGCAATTTTTATTACTAGGACAAAAAGCCTTTGCACCCGCACTGGCACCTTTTATAGTCATTAATTTTCTTCATGTGTGTCAACTGCACTTATATGTGTGCTTTTCTTCTTCACTCAGGATTGTAGGGTGTGGGTCTTTTGATCTACTCTATACAGGGGGTCCCCGAGTTACGAACTCGTTAGGGACTGCCCGCCTGTTCTTATGTCGGAATTGTTCGTAAGTCGGCCGCGCATGCGCAGACCGACAATTACGTACATTTACGGACATTTCCGATGTTCCGTCTAATGGCGTTCTGCGCATGCGCGGCAAATTACGGACATTTCCGAAGTTTTCCGGCATTTTACGAGGCTCCGTCTGGCCGCGCATGCGCAGAGTGGCCGGAGGATGGCGGAAAATGGCGGAGGGTCCCTGCAGCGCCCCGTTCGTAAGTAGGGGATGTTCGTAGGTCGGGCATTCGTAAGTCGGGGACCCCCTGTAGTCCTGGGGATAGAGTTCCTTCATCCTCTGCCTTGGGGGGGGGGGGGGGGGGGTCTCTTCGGGCGAGCCTCTAACCTAGTACTCGCTGGTTGGCTTTGGCTGATCATAAGGAAAGGGGTCTGCCAAGCCTTTTGGTGGACTTGAGTATGCCTTACCCCCTGTTAGGAGTCTTGGACCTTGGGGCGTTAGGGAAGAGTCCTTTCTCTTTGGGAGGGGACATGTGACACATACTAAATGCACTTTTTTGTGTGTGTTCACATACACTTTTTTGGTTCACTTATGGTGTTTTATTTTTGTGCACTGCACCACAGGCTCGTAAATACAAAACAAAAAGGTATTTTAGACATTCAGCATAATGGCCAGGGAACTAGCATTTTCAAGAGAGGTTAGTAATGGTAGAGTAATTATTACTGTAGTTATTAATGCATGAGGCATGTAGTGTCTGAAACTAAAATTGTGAATAATCACAACCCCTTCCTCCTTGTCCACACTGGGGGGGGGGGGGGTGTACAGACTCATGTGACAAGAGGATACACTCCCACTTCAGAGCATGGTCTCACACTTACTGGCTGCAAAGATTTATAAATTCAAGGAACTTTCAGCCCTTTACACTGTTCTCTGGGCAGTGTGAGAATTCTGCTGGTGGATTTGACTTTCTGTGTACAGTTACTTTTCCAGCGTATTTTCTTTATAATTTAAGAACTTCAAGTGACCTTACTCTTCACCTTGGCGCAACCCGGACTCACAAACACCCAAAGAAAACATACAGCGGGCAAAGCGTTGTGATCACACGAAGAAGAGTGTCTCTTCCAAAGGGGAAAACACGAAACGGTTGGGGCCTCCTTGGAAAATATGCAGCCATTTCCCTCCCTGCAGGGCCAGATAATGAAGTGCCTGTGTTCGGCTATTACAAGGCCTTTCAGCTGCATCTCAAGGCAGCCTGAGGGAAGTGCAGAGACTGGGACGGCACCCCCTCCGCATACCTCTGTACATGTGAAAGTGTGGACATTACACATAATGCTGCTCCACAAGACAAAGATACATAAGACTGGAAACCACCTAGAGCAGCTACAAAACCTGAAAAGACATATATAGTACATATGCGTGTGTATCAGGGGCATTGCTAGTACCAGGCACCCAGGGCACATGCCCCAGGTCTTCTTCTTCTGATTGCCCCAGGTCTTAGTTCTCCAGGTTTTCTGAGTGTCCAGGGTCTTCTCCTGAGTGCCATGGGTCTCATGAGTGCCCCGGGTCTTTTTCTGCGTGCCCTGTATTTCCTTTTCAGTGCCCCAGGTTTTCTTCTGAGAGCCCCAGTTCTTTTTATGAGTGCTCCGGGTCTTCTGCTGCGTGGCCCAGGTCTTCTTCTGAAAGCTCCAGGTCTTCTTCTGAGTGCCCCAGGTCTTCTGAGTGCCCCAGGTCTTCTGAGTGCTCCAGGTCTTCTGAGTGCTCCAGGTCTTCTAAGTGCTCCGGGTCTTCTTCTGAGTGCCCCAGGCCTTCTTCTTAGTGCCCCGATCTCCTTCTAAGTGTCCCAGGTCTTCTTCTGACTGCCCCCGATCCCCTTCTAAGTGTCCCAGGTCTTCTTCTGAGTGTCTCTGATCTCCTTCTGAGTGTCCTAGTTCTTCTGAGTGCTCCGGGTCTTCTTCTGAGTCGTCTTCTGAGTGTTCCTTGATTTTCTTCTGAGTGCCCCAGGCCTTCTTCTTAGTGCCCCAATCTCCTTCTAAGTGTCCCAGGTCTTCTTCTGACTGCCCCCGATCTCCTTCTAAGTGTCCCAGGTCTCCTTCTAAGTGTCCTAGTTCTTCTGAGTGCCCCAGGCCTTCTTCTTAGTGCCCCAATCTCCTTCTAAGTGTCCCAGGTCTTCTTCTGACTGCCCCCGATCTCCTTCTAAGTGTCCCAGGTCTCCTTCTGAGTGTCCTAGTTCTTCTGAGTGCCCCAGGCCTTCTTCTTAGTGCCCCAATCTCCTTCTAAGTGTCCCAGGTCTTCTTCTGACTGCCCCCGATCTCCTTCTAAGTGTCCCAGGTCTCCTTCTAAGTGTCCTAGTTCTTCTGAGTGCCCCAGGCCTTCTTCTTAGTGCCCCAATCTCCTTCTAAGTGTCCCAGGTCTTCTTCTGACTGCCCCCGATCTCCTTCTAAGTGTCCCAGGTCTCCTTCTAAGTGTCCTAGTTCTTCTGAGTGCCCCAGGCCTTCTTCTTAGTGCCCCAATCTCCTTCTAAGTGTCCCAGGTCTTCTTCTGACTGCCCCCGATCTCCTAAGTGTCCCAGGTCTCCTTCTGAGTGTCCTAGTTCTTCTGAGTGCCCCAGGCCTTCTTCTTAGTGCCCCCGATCTCCTTCTAAGTTTCCCAGGTCTTCTTCTGAGTGTCTCTGATCTCCTTCTAAGTTTCCCAGGTCTTCTTCTGAGTGTCCTAGGTCTTCTTCTGAGTGTCCTAGGTCTTCTGAGTACCTAAAGTCTCCTTTTGAAATATGAAAATTATACATTCTATGCATTATATTGTTTTGGAATATTGTTTAATTTATTAATTAATTTTTGTTCAGTTAAAAAGATTATATCAGTATTATATTTGATCCAAAGTGGTGGTTATGGTATCCTACCAGCCCCTCAACATTTTAAAGCTGAAATCCAGGAATTATTTGTATTGCATAGTTACATAGGATCAGCTTGGCACAATGTAAGTATGCATATCTCATACCTGATGGTCCTGATGGACTGCTGAGGTAGATGTAAATCGCCATAGTAGTCAGCACTACTATTGTGATCGCCACAATGTTCTATGTCCTGCTCAGATTCTATGAGAATGTCATCTCTAATGCACACTGACCACAGGGAGTCGCTCAGTGGGGGGGGGGGGGCAGCAAACAATGCACCCACAGCCCACCCCACAGTCTGTCACCAGCCCTGCACTTACCCCATCTAGGTCGCGGGCAGAGCTTCCTCCAGGCGGCGGCTTCCCCTGCATCTCCTCCTCCTCGGCATCATGGCAGCTTCCGCTGTGCGCCTCCTCCCTGCTCCTCCTAGGCGGCCAATAGGATCGATTCTCCTCTCGGCCAATCAGGTGACGGGTCTCAGCACACGCTTCCTGATTGGCCGGGAGGAAAATCAGGAAGACAATAGCAAATATTAATTCGCTATTGTCGAACAACTGGGTGGGGTTGGGGAGCAGTGCTCTGTGCCCCGAGCCCACCCTTTTTTGAAGCCTATTAAAGCCTCTGGCTCTAATCACGTGCTTCTAAAAAAGAAAAAAAAAACATTGGAATCCATGCGTCCCGCACTCCGCATGTAGATAAGGGGGGCAGACGCATGGATTGGGGGGGCGGTGCCCCTGCGCCCTGCGTTACGGGACACCACTGGAGTCACTTACTTGGCACCAAGGCAGCACAGTGGTGTAGTGGGTAGCACTCTCGCCTAGCAGTAAAAAGGGTGGTTAGAATCCCAACCACGACACCACCTGCCTGGAGTTTGCATGTTCTCCCTGTGCCTGCGTGGGTTTCCTCCGGGTACTCCGGTTTCCTCCCACACTCAAAAGACATGCTGGTAGGTTAATTGGCTTCTGTCCAAAATCGGCCCTAGTATATGAACGTGAGTTGGGGACCTTGGATTGTGGGCTCCTTGAGGGTATGTGGAGCGCTGCATAAATTGACGGCGCTATATGGGTACCTTAAATAAATAATATATAATAGAGGAGCATCTTAATGAGACACAAGGGATAGGGACAATTGTAGACACTTGCTCAGGTTGAACTGGATGGACTGGTGTCTTTATTCAACCTTACTAACTATGTAACTATGTAAGGCTGGAACAAGAGGGGGGCTGAGGGGGCACCTGCCCCGGGCACAATGCTGAGGGGGGGGGGCGTTGGGAGCTTCAGCTCCTCTATCTCCGTGACCAGATCAAAGCTTTTGGCTTCTGAATCCGCCCGCCGGCCCGCCCACCGCCTGTAGGACTTTAGAATTATTACATTTGCCCGGGTCTGATCAGCTACATTGGTGACCAGAAGAGAGGTCTGGGGTCTAATAGACCCCAGATCTCTCCATAAAGAGGACCTGTCACAGCGGTTGCTGTCACAAGGGATGTTGGTCATGCATTAAAAATGTATCAAAGTGTATTTTTTCTAAAGAAAATTGGGTTTGAAAAATCCATCTGACAAAAATATGCACCTACCATTTTATTTTCTAGGGCCTCTGCTTAAAAAATATAGAATGTTTGGAGGTTCTAAATAGTTTTCTAGCAAATTATGTTTTTTTTTACTTGTGGAATGTCAGAATTGGCACCGACTGGAAGTGGTTAAGGTGCTTCTTAGATATCAGGCCCCTCTGTGTGGCTGTCCCCTAGTGCAGTGATGGGGAACCTTGGCACCCCAGATGTTTTGGAACTACATTTCCCATGATGCTCTGGCACTCTGCAGTGTAGTGAATCATCATGGGAAATGTAGTTCCAAAACATCTGGGGTGCCAAGGTTCCCCATCACTGGCCTAGTAAAAGCACCTCACACACAGTACACATAAACACAGGTTAGGCATACAAATTAGCACCGGTCACTGTATTAGGCCCGGTTCACACTGGTGTGACATGGGATCCACCTTGTGAGAGCACAAGTCACATGACATGTCAAATGAAATGTTTCCCTATAAGAGCCGTCTTAACTGACCCGACACAAGTCGCTCCGACTTTACAAAAGGTTCCTGCACTACTTTGGTCGGACTTTGATAAGACTTTAATAAATAAAAATACCCCATAGTTTGTAGACGCTATAACATTTGCGCAAACCAATCCATATACGCTTATTGGGATTTTTTTTCCCCAAAAAAATATGTAGCAGAATACACATTGGCCTAAATTGATGAATAAATTTCATGTTTTACATTTTTTTATTGGATATGTTTTATAGCAGAAAGTAAAAAATAAAGTTTTTTTTTTTCTTTTACAAAATTGTTGGCCTTTTTTTGTTTATAAAAAAAAAAAAACGCAGAGGTGATCAAATACCACCAAAAGAAATCTCTATTTGTGGGGAATTTTTTTTTTTTATTAGATATGTGTTTAAAGCAGAGAGTAAAAAAAAAAAAAATGTTTTTCTTTTAATTGTCGGCCT
Source organism: Lithobates sylvaticus (assembly GCA_028564925.1). Classification (NCBI taxonomy): domain Eukaryota; kingdom Metazoa; phylum Chordata; class Amphibia; order Anura; family Ranidae; genus Lithobates; species Lithobates sylvaticus. The sequence goes on along the minus strand of CM053026.1, from coordinate 47,454,719 downwards.
TTTTTTGTTTATAGCACAAAATATTAAAAAAACGCAGAGGTGATCAAATACCCCCAAAAGGAAACTCTATTTGTGGGGATTTTTTTTTTTTATTAGATATGTTTTTACAGCAAAAAGTAAAAAATATTTTTTTTATTTTTATTTTTATTTTCAATTGTCGGTCTTTTTTTGTTTATTGCACACAAAAAAAAAAAAAAAAAACGCAGAGGCGATCAAATATCACCAGAAGAAAGCTTGATTTTTTGGAAAAAAAAACACCAAAAAAAACCAAGACATCAATTTTTTTTTGGGTACAGCGTCGCACTACCTCGCAATTGTCAGTTAAAGTAACGCAGTGTGTCGTATCACAAAAAAATTAAATGGTCATGAAGGAGGGTAAATCTTCCGGAGGTCAAGTGGTTAAAGGGCAGAAGAGCAGACTGCTGCCTGAGAACTTTCTAGAAGAGGGCAAAAAAAATAAAAACCATTAGGGCTCATTTACGTTAACGTGTTGTGGAATTACCAGGGCCGGTGCTACCACTAGGCAAACTAGGCAGCCGCCTAGGGCGCACTGCTGCTTAGGGCGCCCGGCTACTGGCGTTTATACTCTCTTCTCTTTGCAGCAAGCAACTAAGTCTCAGCATCAGCAGGCAGCTGCCGCTCCGTTCGCACATAGTGTCAGTGGCGCAGTGGCGGCAGAGAACTGTGTCTATGTCCCAACTCCCGAATTAATGGAAGCGAGCAAACATTCACTGATGGGTGCTGGTGAGGCTGCATTTGATGGACGCTGGTGGGCTGCATTTGTTGGCACTTCATCAAAAAGGTAGGGTATACATGGGCAGGGCAAAGGGGGTGGAGTCAGGGTCTTTCCGGGGGGGCGCAAAATTAGGTTTTGCCTAGGGTGTCCAAAATCCTTGCACCAGGCCTGAGTATTACGTGTAGGGACACTAGTTCTGATGACCTGGGGGGACCCCAAGGGATTCCCTTAATTTGCAGGGATTTCCTCTCACTTCCTGTTTGGCTATGGGACAGGAAGTGAAGGTGAATCTCCCCAATGGGGGCACAGATGGAAAAAAAAAAAATAATTGACAGGAGTTATAACCTTCCATTACCGTTTTGCCTGTAATTCTACTAGTATGTTTCTGAACACACCTAGGATGTCCGATGGTCTCAGGTGTCCCTTTCGCCCCCCCCTGGAGGCACAAGTCGCCCCAAGTTAGATGAGGGTTAATCGTCTATTGTTTTATTTTTTCGCCGTGGTCTGTTTCCAGTGAGCTCATCTCTTCCCGGAGGCCAGACAAGGATCTCCGTTATCTCCGACTCGCCAAACACTTGTGCCGCCGGGTTGGGCTGATACGATCACGTTAAACGTTCTGCCAGGAAAGAGAGATTGACATCTGCACGGTTTGATGTAAAGGGAATTATCCTGGGTAATGTTACTGAGATACTGCGCGGCCTGACCTCGTAATGAATGCCCTTAACCCTTCACGTCCCAGGGGAAGCCAAGAGTACCTGTCAAGGTAGAGCTCATGGGGGGGGAAACAGACTTTCAGTTATTAAGACGATTCCTCTGAAAGTGGTAAATGTAAACCTTAAAGTGTTGCTAAACCCACAACAGTAAAAACAGTCTGTATGTGCAGTAAAGCATGCTTGTTATATTCACTGTGTAACCTAAGGGGTTAATCCTCTGAATTGTGTAAAATGATCTTCTCTGATCCTCCCCTTCTTCCACTGTCCTCAATCCATCTCCCGATAGAAGAGAGCCTAGGGGACAAAGCTGCACATGCTCAGTTTGGTGTGTATTGCTAGAGATTTTTTCTCTTGGGAGAGTGCATGTGATCAGCACAGGGCCAATCAGCACTGTCCAGACAGAGGGTCCGGGGTCCTGCAGCCTCATAGGACAGTCAGAGAATGAAAACTCCTCCTACAAGCTTTAACCAGACACCAATAGTCACAAGACTGCTATATACTGCTGATGAGAAAAGGTATTTAGCAGTTTATATTTACTAATATAATTGTATTTCCATGTTCTGTGAACTGGGGGAGACCAGATATAGTGATTGCAGGGTCCGGGGTTTAGTAACACTTTGACCCCTTGCCGACCAGCCGCCGTAATTTTACTGCGGCAGGTCGGCACGATCCCGCGAACCGTCGTAGCTTTACGTCGGCTCGCGGGATCGGAGGCACGCGCACGCTGCACTGCGGGGGTACTGAAGCTCGTGGCCGACGATCGCGATGACCGCCGGCCACGAGCGATCGCGGGCACGAGAGGCAGAATAGGGTTGTGTGTGTGTAAACACACAAATCCCTGTTCTGTTCTGTGAGGCGTACAGATCGTGCGTTCCTATTAGCTAGGAACCACAATCCGTCACTTCCTCTAGTCAGTCCCCTCCCCCTTCCGTTAGAACACACACAGGGAACACATTTAACCCCTTGATCGCCCCCCCCCCCCCCCCCCCCCCCCCCCCCCCTAGTGTTAACCCCTTCCCTGACAGTGACATTTTTACAGTAATCAGTGCATTTTTATAGCACTGATCGCTGTATAAATGCCAGTGGTCCCAAAAATGTGTCAAAGGTGTCCAATGTGTCCGCCATAAGGTCGCAGTCAAGATAAAAATCGCAGATCGCCGCCATTACTAGTAAAAAAAAATCATAATAAAATTGCTATAAATCTATCCCCTATTTTGTAGACTTTTGCGTAAACCAATCAATATACGCTTATTGTGATTTTTTTTTACCAAAAATATGTAGAAAAAATACATATCGGCCTAAACTGAGGAAAAAATTGCTTTTTAAAAAAAATGGGGATATTTATTATAGCAAAAATAAAAAATATTGTTTTTTTTAAAACTGTCACTCTTTTTTTGTTTATAGCGCAAAAAATAAAAACCGCAGAGGTGATCAAATACAACCAAAAGAAAGCTCTATTTGTGGGGAAAAAGGGACTTCAATTTTGTTTGGGTACAACGTCGGCCGACCGCGCAATTGTCAGTTATAGCGACGCAGTGCCAAATCGCAAAAAAAAAATGGCCAGGTCATTCAGCAGACAAATCTTCCGGGGCTGAAGTGGTTAAAAAAGTCATTAGCATGTTAAGGAGGTCGGGGGGGGGGGGGGGGGGGGGGAGAACCAGTATGGCAAAATATAAGCAGAATAAAGTTTATCTTTAAGGCATCCCATATACAGTAGATGATTCTTTTTTTTTCTTTTTTTTTTTCACTCAACCAGCAGGATGAATGGAAAAAAAAATATTTGATTCCCCTGTCCACACACTCAATGTGGATGGGGGAGACTCTTGAGCTGAACTATTGTATTCTGAATGCCATCAGAATACACTGATCAGAGTTGCAGGCTATAGCCAGCGGCGCTGATCGAGCAGAAATTTTTCAACAGGGCAGGTGTACAGAAGCTGATTGGAAGAGCTCCCCTCTATTGCTGTTCTGGTGGTCAAAGCTAAACTCACAGACAGATATAAAGGACACTTATTAACCTCTTGCCGCCCATTTAATGCATATGTGCGTCGCCAAAGGGGATGGGCTTTAACACCTTCTCACCCAGCCTATAGCAGAAGGCGCCTCTCGCACGGGTGTTCACAGCCGATGACTGATCAGTGTACCGGCTCACTGCTGGTACCATGTGACCGCTTTGACCAATCACAGCAGATCCCATGACAATTGTAAACAATGGATGGCTTCCTTTCATGCCATCCATTGTGTACAATTGTGTTGCTAGCTGTGTTTGGTCAATGTGACCACATGGTACAGACAGGGCCAATCACAGCCCATCTGTGCCCTGTGATTAGCTCTGGCCAATCACAGCTAATCACAACAAAACAAACTGAACAAATCAGTTATATTCAGTAAAATGCTTGCTTATAGCAATGAACTTCACTGCTATAAGCAATCATAATGTGTAGTAAAAAAAAAAAAAAAAAATAAAAAAATGATCACTTCCCCAGAGTAGTACAATGTTATTATGTAACATTATACTGCTCTGGTCACAGTGTGTTAAAATAAAAAACATGAAAGATAAAAAAAAAACATTGAATAAAATAATTATTCAATGTGATGACACTGTACTGCACTGAATTTACATTTTTTCCAAAAAATTTGGACAAAAAAAATTACAACTTCAAAAAAACTCACCATGCCTCTTACTAAATACCTTGGATGTCTACTTTCCAAAAAGGGGTCCTTTAGGGGTATTTGTACTGTCCTGACATTTGCGGGCCTCAAGAAGTGAGATGGGGTGTCAGTATATCAGGATTGATACATTTTTAGATACATATCACAGATTGTGGACTCTATAACTTTCACACAAACCAAATAATATACACTGATTTGGGCTTTTTTTTCACCAAAGAAATGTAGCAGAATACAGTTTGGCCTAAATTTATGAAGAAAGATTATTTAATTACAAAATTTTATAAAAGAAATTAAAAAAAAACATTTTTTTTTTTCAAAATTTTCTGTCTTTTTTTTTGTTTACCGGTATTTAGCAAAAAATATAAAGCCCAGTGGTGATTAAAGACCACCAAAAGAAAGCTCTATTTGTGAGAAAAAAACGTAGTTTTGGGTACAGTTGTATGACCGCGCAATTGTCATTCAAAGTGCGACAGCGCTGAAAGCTGAAAATTGGCCTGGGCAGGAAGGGGGTAAAAGTGCCATATATATCGCAACATACACGCCCATGAGTAGAAGAGGTTTCTGTGCTGAGAGTGTGCTCACTGTGCACTCTAGCAATGATCAGGAGGCGGTGAGAATAGATCCCAATCAGGTGACTACTGTGACAGCCAATCACAGTGGTTACACGATCTGGCAGACCTTCCCGCCCCCCTGGACATAATAGCCAGGTTAATGTTCTTGGGCTGTATTCTCTGCAGATGAAATGTGTGAATGGGGGAAAACTGCATTATAACCACTAGATGGAGCTGAAGGACATACTTATTTCTTATGATACTCATCGCCATCTAGTGGCCATAATGTGGTATTTCCTGGTTCACACATTTCAGCTGCAGAGACTATAGCCTGGGTACATTCAATTTTGTACCATGCTGACAGAACACATTTTCATTCAGTTTTCGACACCGGGGCTGGGTGGGAAGAGGATAATGCAGCCCTAGTCTGTTATACCACTTTAACTACTTCAACACTGGGCACTTGCACCACCTTCCTGCCCAGGCCAATTTTCAGCTTTCAGCGCTTTCGCTGTTTAAATAACAATTGCGCGGTCATGCTACACTGTACCCAAACAGAATTTTTATAATTTTCTTCCCAAAAATAGAGCTTTCTTTTGGTGGTATTTGATCCACCTCTGCGTTTTTTATTTTTTGCTAAACAAATAAAAAAAGACCGAAAATTTTGAAAAAAAAAATTTTTTTTTCTTTTGTTTCTGTTTGTAAATTTGTAAATAAGTAGGTTTTCTCCTTCACTGACGGGCACTGATAAGGCGGCACTGACGGGCACTGATAAGGTGGCACCGATGAGGTGGCACCAATGAGGTGCCACTGATGGGCACTGATGATGGGCACTGATAGGCGGCACTGATGGCACTGGTAGGGGGCACTGATATGCAGCACTGATGGGCATTGATAGGCGGCACTGATGGGCACTCATGCGTGGCACTGATGGGCACTCATGCGTGGCACTGATGGGCACTGATAGGCGACACTGATGGGCACTGAAAGGCTTCACTGATGGGTACTTATGGGTGGCACTGATAGGCGGCACTGCTGGGCACTGATATGTGGCACTGACAGAAGGCATCACTGCTGGCACTGGCAGGCATTGGGGATGGGTACTGATTGACAACTGCCTGGGCACTGATTTGCATTTCCCTGGTGGTCTAGGGTGGCTAACCTGTGGTGGCATCCCTAGTGTGGTGGCATCCCTGGTGGTCCTGGGTGGGCATCCGACGGGGGGCTGCGCTGATAAACAATCAGCACAGACCCCCCCTGTCAGGAGAGTCCGCGATCGGCTCTCCTCTACTCGCATCTGTCGGATGTGAGTGAGGAAAAGCCGATCAACGGCTCTTCCTGTTTACACTGTGATCAGCCGTGACTGGACATGGCTGATCACATGGTAAAGAGTCTCCATCAGAGGCTCTTTACCAAGATGGGTGTAGCGGTGTGTCAGACTGACACACCACAACACCGATCGCCGCGTTGCGCGCCCCCACGGGAGCAGACGTCCACCCAGAATGAGACCCACGCCGCCCAGCCGTCATTTTACAGCCGGCGGGCGGAAAGCGGTTAAAGCGGAGTTCCAGTAACAAAATCGTTTTTTTAAAAGTCAGCAGCTACAAGTACTGTAGCTGCTGATTTTTAATAAGGACACTTACCTGTCCAGGTATCCAACGATGCAGACCCCCAGGCCGTTTCGTCCACCGCCTCGGGTGGAGGCGCCGCCATTCCAACTAAGGGAAACCAGCTGTCACGTACCTAGTGGCGAGTCTGGCTTGCAGTGGGAGACCTCTCTTACGTCCCAGACTTGCAGCCCCTGATAGTGGAGACAGGGGGCGCAAAAGTCAAAGGAGGCACGAGTGTCTGGCAGGATCAACCAGTTGCGGATGGATGAGCAGGACTTGACAAGGGATGACAGGAACCAGCAGACAGCAGGTGGCAGGAACCAGCAGACAACAGGAACCAGCAGACAACAGGTGACAGGAACCAGCAGACAACAGGTGACAGGAACCAGCAGACAGCAGGTGGCAGGAACCAGCAGACAACAGGTGACAGGAACCAGCAGACAACAGGTGACAGGAACCAGCAGACAGCAGGTGGCAGGAACCAGCAGACAACAGGAACCAGCAGACAACAGGAACTGGCAGGTAAGTGGTCACAGGAACTGGCAGGCAGCGGACTACAGGAACCAGCATGCAGCGGACAACAGGAACCAGCAGACAACAGGAACTGGCAGGTAAGTGGTCACAGGAACTGGCAGGCAGTGGACTACAGGAACCAGCATGCAGCGGACAACAGGAACCAGCAGACAACAGGAACTGGCAGGTAAGTGGTCACAGGAACTGGCAGGCAGCGGACTACAGGAACCAGCATGCAGCGGACAACAGGAACCAGCAGACAACAGGAACTGGCACTTCAGGACAGGTGCACAGAATGGTCAGACAAGCCGGGTTTGGTAACTGTGGAGCACACTGCGGATAAGCCAAGGGGATAAGCAAGAGGATGGTCGTGGGCAAGCCGGGATCGGGGCGGGCAGACAGCAGAGCAGGTAAACAGACAAGCCGGGTCACAGGTGCAGAGACAGAGAAGTTCAGGGTTTGGCAAGCGGAACGCTGTAGATCAGGCAGCAAGGGTTGTATGGAGATGGCTGGTTTAAATAGCCCGCCCGGCGCCAATGACCGTGCGCGCGCCCATCCGTGCCCGCGCACGCGCACCCGCTCGATTCCGCGCATGCGCAGTAGCTCGCGCACCCGCTCGAACCCGCACACGCGATCGCAGCGGTGAGGAACTACTAGGCCCAGCAGGGCTTTCCTTACATTGCCCCCCCAAGGGGCAGCCTCCGATGCCCAACTGGGACAGCTTTTCAGGGTGAGATCTCTTGAAGGCCTGGATCAGGTGTCTGGCATGTAAGTTGGCTTCGGGTTCCCATGAGTTTTCTTCTGAACCGTATCCCTTCCACTTGATGAGGTACTGTATCTGGTTATTCCTTTTCCGGCAGTCCACAATTGTTTCCACCTCAAATTCCTCTTCCCCATTAACCATTATAGGAGCTGGAGGATCCGTGGAACGTCCAGGGAAGGAATTGGGAACTGCTGGCTTCAGGAGCGAAACATGAAAAACCGGGTGTACCCGAAGTGATCCCGGCAACTCCAGCTCGTATGCCACCTCGTTAATCTTCCGCTTAACTGCGAAGGGGCCCAAGAATCTGGGGCCTAGCTTCCTAGAAGGGCAAGCAAGACGGAGATTGATTGTGGACAACCATACTTTGTCTCCAGGTTCCAGGACCAGTTGCCCCCGTCTGCCCCTGTCGAAGACTTCCTTATTGAGGTCTTGCGCCCGGGTCATAGTTTCCTGCAACAACTTATTGTTAGACGAAAAGAAATCCACAGTCTCGAGAACAGCAGGGACGGAGCATTCTGGTACTGAGTTAGGCAGGAATGATGGATGGTAACCATAGTTGGCAAAAAACGGGGTCTGCTTGGTAGTGGAATGGGTAGAGTTGTTGTAGGCGAATTCCGCCAATGGCAACAGAGGGAGCCAGTCCTGTTGAGAGAAGGATGAGAAACAACGCAGGTATTGCTCAAGTGTCTGGTTCGTTCTTTCTGTCTGCCCGTTCGTCTGTGGATGGTATGCGGAGGATAAGGACAGTTCGATGCCAAGAGAATTGCAGAGAGCCTTCCAGAACCGGGATGTAAATTGGACGCCCCTGTCTGAGATGATGTTCGCTGGAACCCCGTGAAGTCTAACAATACCTTTAATGAAAGCTTGGGCTGTCTCTGGTGCCGAGGGAGTCCCTTTCATGGGGATGAAATGAGCCATTTTGGATAGCCGGTCCACTACCACGAAGATGGCCGTATGGCCTTCGGAGGGAGGAAGTTCCACAATGAAGTCCATGGTAATTAGTTTCCACGGCCTTTCCGGAGCAGGTAGGGGTTTGAGTAGCCCCCAAGACTTAGTTCTGCAGCTCTTGTTGCGGGTGCAAACAGTGCATGACTCCACATATCTTTGACAGTCCTTTGCCAGCTGGGGCCACCAGAATGTACGCTGGACCAGGTCTGTAGTTTTGGCAATGCCAAAGTGTCCCGCCAGTACATGGTCGTGGCAGAGCCCAAGTACAGTGACCCGGAGACTTTCTGGAATGAAAATTTACCATCGGACCAGAATAGACCATCTTTGGCTGAAACTCCCGACTTGGCAGGTGGCGGGTCCTCTCTGGACGCCTGCTTGATCCGGCTTAATAAGTCTTCCTGAAGAAGAAGGAAATTCTCCGCATTTAAGATGGTGTCAGGTGGGTCAGGCTCCTTAGGGTCGATAAACATCCGTGACAGGGCATCGGGTTTGGTATTCTTGGAGCCCGGCCTATAGGTGACATGAAAAGCGAACCTGGAGAAGAACAGCGCCCACCTGGCCTGACGTGGTTTTAGCCTCTTTGCGGCCTTCAGGTACTCCAGGTTCTTGTGGTCTGTATATATGAGAATTGGGTGGGCCGCACCTTCCAACAGGTACCGCCATTCCTCCAATGCCGCCTTGATTGCTAGCAGTTCTCGATCGCCTACGTCGTAGTTCCGTTCGGGGGGCGTCAGCTTACGAGAGAAGAACCCGACAGGGAACAGGAGGGCCTTGGGGCCTTGTCTCTGAGACAGTATTGCCCCGACAGCAATTTCCGATGCGTCCACCTCCAAGACAAACGGGAGAGCCGGGTCTGGGTGCTTCAGGACGGAGGCAGAAGTGAAGAGCTTCTTGAGGGCGACAAAGGCGGCCTGGGCCTCGGTCGTCCACTGGAACCGAGTCCCTTGTCGGGTTAGTTGTGTGATGGGGGAAATGATGGCGAGAAGCCCTTGATAAATTTCCGATAGAAATTGGAAAATCCCACGAACCGCTGTACCCCCTTTTTATCCACCGGTGCGGGCCAATCAAGGATAGCGGAGATTTTCTGGGGGTCCATCTTGATGCCTTCGATGGATATGATGAGCCCCAGAAACTGTATGCTCTGTTGCTCAAACTCGCATTTTTCGGGTTTAGCATACAGACCGTGTTGCCGCAGTCGCCCCAACACGCATTTGACGTGTTGACGGTGACTGTCAATGGAAGAGGAGAAGATCAGGATGTCATCTAGATAGATGATCACGAACAAGTCCAGGTAGTCTCGAAAAATGTCATTAATGAAATGTTGGAACGTGGCGGGGGCGTTGCAGAGTCCGAAAGGCATCACAAGATATTCGAAGTGCCCGAATCGCGTACGGAAGGCGGTCTTCCATTCGTCGCCCTTCCGGATGCGCACTAGGTTATACGCCCCGCGGAGGTCCAACTTGGTGAAGATGACTGCTGCCCCTAGCCTCTGGAACAGTTCTGGGACTAACGGTAGGGGGTAGCGATTCTTAATAGTCACCTTGTTCAACTCCCTGTAATCGATACACGGCCGGAGGGTGTGGTCCTTTTTCTCTACGAAGAAAATGCCAGCTCCGGCAGGAGATGTGGATGAACGGATGAAGCCTTTTCGAAGATTGTCATCTATGTAGTCCTTAAGGGCGGAGAGCTCCAGTTCGGACAGATCCTCCCAAAGGGTACTTCCGCTCCGGGGAGAAGCTCGATGGGGCAATCGTAAACCCGATGAGGAGGAAGGGTCTCTGCCCCTTTCTTGCTGAAAACATCCATAAAGGAGTGATAGGCCCTGGGACTAACTGACGGGTTTCGCTGTCCAGACACATTAAGGTGGTTGGCTGAGCATCAGTCCTGGGAAGGCAGTACTGGGAGCAGTAGTGGGAAGAAAAGGTAATCTCCTTGGTGGTCCAGTCAATGCAGGGGTTATGGGCGCGGAGCCACTTACGGGTCTTAGCTGGACAGGATCGCACGTAGTGTCCTGGCTCCCCGCAATACAGACACAGATTGTCCCGACGGCGTCTCTGCCGTTCCTCAGGGGTGAGAGTAGGGCGAAGCATACCCAACTGCATGGGTTCAGTCCCCTCGGTGGAGGCAGAAGGTCGAGCCGACGGTGGACCTCTGGGGAAGTAGGGCACCTTTGGCAACATCCAGGAGGGGCGAGACGGAGCCGAGGTCTTCTCGGACCGTCGCTCACGTAAGCGCCTGTCGATTTGTATGGCCTGGTTAATGAGCTCCTCAAGAGTTGGAGGGACCCCAACCCTAGCAAGTTCATCCTTCAGGGGGTCCGATAACCCCAACCGGAACTGGTAGCGGAGAGCCGCATCATTCCAGCTAGTGTCAGCACTCCATCTTCTGAATTCCGCAACATAGTCCTCTGCGGGCCTACGCCCCTGGAGTAGGGCATGGAGGGCAGTCTCTGCCGTGGCACAGAGCTGTGGGTCCTCATACATGGCCCGGTGGAGTAGGCTGGCTGGCTGGAGCTCCTTGTGCCAGAACATGCTTCTCAAGGCGTGTGTACTCGAGGTTCCGGGGGTAGCATCACGACTGCCGGTGGAGTAGGCTGGCTGGTCAGGGCTGGGACACGTGACAAGGGATGACAGGAACCAGCAGACAGCAGGTGGCAGGAACCAGACAGAGGAACCAGCAGACAACAGGTGACAGGAACCAGGAACCAGGAACCAGCAGACAGCAGGTGGCAGGAACCAGCAGACAACAGGAACCAGCAGACAACAGGAACCAGCAGACAACAGGTGACAGGAACCAGCGGACAGCAGGTGGCAGGAACCAGCAGACAACAGGAACCAGCAGACAGGAACCAGCAGACAGCAGGTGGCAGGAACCAGCAGACAGGAACCAGCAGACAACAGGAACTGGCAGGTAAGTGGTCACAGGAACTGGCAGGCAGCGGACTACAGGAACCAGCATGCAGCGGACAACAGGAACCAGCAGACAACAGGAACTGGCACTTCAGGACAGGTGCACAGAATGGTCAGACAAGCCAGCAGGAACTGGCAGGTAAGTGGTCACATGCAGGCAGCGGACTACAGGAACCAGCATGCAGGACAACAGGAACCAGCAGACAGCAGGGGCACTTCAGGACAGGTGCACAGAATGGTCAGACTAGCCGGGTTTGGTAACTGTGGACACACACACAGAGGCCCCAGAAGGCAGCGGGGGTGGTACATCTAAAAAGATACCTATATCTAAATATCTATCTATCTATCTATCTATCTATCTATCTATCTATCTATATATATTCTATCTATCTATCTATCTATCTATCTATCTATATATCTATCTATCTATCTATCTATCTATCTATCTATCTATCTCTATCTATCTATCTATATATCTATCTATATCTATCTATCTATCTATCTATCTATCTATCTATCTATCTATCTATCTATCTATCTATCTATCTATCTATCTATCTATCTATCTATCTATCTTTAAATTTATTGTGCATTCAGCACAGTGTTTGCCTAGAGTCCAGCCTTAGCTGTAAGAGGGCACTGAAGGTGATATAAGAGGGGAACTGATAACCTGATGGGGGGCGCCTCACCCCTGGAGCTCCTCTACACTAGAAGAACAGGTGATGCAACCTATCTGCAGAAGTGAGAGATCGGCTACGGGTAGAGTTGGCCTTTAATTCCAGCGTAAAGCCAGATGATCCTTTGGCATCACAAGGCAGCTGTTTCGAAATAAAATGTTTTCCCGAAAGCAGCGCCCTGCGACATGCGACACCGACCTGCCTTGCGCAAGTTCATCCGCGAGTTTCCGAGTGTTCCTCCCGCCGGCTATTTCCAGGGGAGATTCTGGTAAAGGCTGAAGGGAGCCGCCACCAAGAATAGAGGGACAAACAATGGCTCAAGTTTACGCCCCGTCTATAAACCTCATAAAAGTGTCCAACTTCACAGAAATAAATAGTGGATCGGATGTCTCTGGATCCTAATGATGGCAGCTGCTGGGAGGGATTCACATTTAATGTCTTTTTCCATCGATGAAAGGTTACAGGACGAGCCACCAGTAGCCTTGACTGTGCTGAATGTTGTGTACAAATAGAGGCCGGTGCCCAACCAGGCAGTCTAAGGAGCAACTCCGACCACCAAGTCCAAGACTGGGAGCAGCCAATGGTCTCCAGGAACCCCTGAAGCTGTGCTAAAGTCACCTCCACTTTAAAGTGGTTGTAAAACTGTCCATATACCCAGCATTGGGTAATACACAGAGATGAAGCAAAGCCTCCTACGTAAGTTGTACCTGTTTATATGCGCCAATTTAAACAAATCCGAAATAACAAAATTCTGACAAAATTCGAATTCAAATCATTTTCAAATTTGAATGGTTTTCAAATTCAAATCGTTTTCTAATCAAATTTCGAATTTCCAAAGAGAATGAAGTAGAATAGAAAAGAATAGAATAGAAAAGAATAGAATACAAAATAGAATAGTTTTCAAATTCGAATCGTTTTCAAAACGAGTTTGAATGCGAATTACTGAAGAGAATAAAATAGAATAGAAAATAATAGAATAGAAAATAAAAGAATAGAAAAAAAAATAGAATAGAAAATAGAAAAAGAGAATAGAAAAGAATAGTGAAAAACAGAGCAAAGGAGAATAGAAAATAAAAGAACAGAATAAAATAGAATAGAAGATAGATATATCCGAATTTCCAAATTACAATAGTAACGAATTGAAAAAAATCCGGAATAAGGAAACAAAAGTTTCTGACAAAATTCGAATTTGAATAGTTTTTAAATCGAGTTTGAATGCGAATTACTGAAGAGAATAAAATAGAATAGAAAATAAAGGAATAGAATAGAAAATAAAAGAATAGAATATAATAGCGTAAAACATAACAGAATAGAAAATAAAAGAATAGAAAAAAATAGAATAGAAAATAGAAGAATAGAAAAAAATAGCGTAAAACATAACAAAGTAGAATAGAAAATAAAAGAACAGAATAAAATAGAATAGAAGATAGATATATCCGAATTTCCAAATTACAATAGAAAAAAATGTAAACAAATCCGAAATAACGAAACAAAAGTTCAGACGAAATTGGAATTCAAATGGTTTTAAAATTCGAATAGTTTTCGAATCAAATTCGAATTTCCGAAGAGAATAAAATAGAATAGAAAATAAAGGAATAGAATAGAAAAGAATAGAATACAAAATAGAATAGTTTTCAAATTCGAATCGTTTTCAAATCGAGTTTGAATGCGAATTACTGAAGAGAATAAAATAGAATAGAAAATAAAGGAATACAACAGAAAATAATAGAATAGAAAATAAAAGATAGAAAAAAAAAAATAGAATAGAAAATAGAAAAAGAGAATAGAAAAGAATAGTGAAAAACAGAACAAAGGAGAATAGAAAATAAAAGAACAGTATAAAATAGAATAGAAGGTAGATATATCCGAATTTCCAAATTACAATAGTAACGAATTGAAACAAATCCGAAATAAGGAAACAAAAGTTTCTGACGAAATTTGAATTTGAATAGTTTTCAAATTCGAAAAGTTTTTAAATCGAGTTTGAATGCGAATTACTGAAGAGAATAAAATAGAATAGAAAATAAAGGAATAGAATAGAAAATACAAGAATAGAAAAAAATAGAATAGAAAATAGAAGAATAGAATAGAAAAGAATAGCGTAAAACAGAACAAAGTAAAATAGAAAATAAAAGAACAGAATAAAATAGAATAGAAGATAGATATATCCGAATTTCCAAATTACAATAGAAAAAAATGTAAACAAATCCGAAATAACGAAACAAAAGTTCAGACGAAATTCGAATTCAAATGGTTTTAAAATTCGAATAGTTTTCGAATCAAATTCGAATTTCCGAAGAGAATAAAATAGAATAGAAAATAAAGAATAGAATAAAAAAATAGAATACAAAATAGAATCGTTTTCAAATTCGAATTGTTTTCAAATCGAGTTTGAATGCAAATTACTGAAGAGAATAAAATAGAATAGAAAATAAAGGAATAAAATAGAAAATAGAATAAAATAAAAGAATAGAAAAAAAATAGAATAGAAAATAGAAGAATAGAATAGAAAAGAATAGCGTAAAACAGAACAAAGTAGAATAGAAAATAAAAGAAGAATAAAATAGAATAAAAGATAGATATATCCGCATTTCCAAATTACAATAGAAAAAAATTTAAACAAATCCGAAATAACGAAACAAAAGTTCAGACGAAATTCGAATTCAAATGGTTTTAAAATTCTAAAAGTTTTCGAATCAAATTCGAATTTCCGAAGAGAATAAAATAGAATCGAAAATAAAGGACTAGAATAGAAGAGAATAGAATATAATAGAGTAAAAAAAAAATAGAATAGAAAATAGAAGAATAGAATAGAAAAGAATAGCGTAAAACAGAACAAAGTAGAAAGCTGAAATAAAAGAACAGAATAAAATAGAATAGAAGATAGATATATCTGAATTTCCAAATTACAACAGTAACAAATTTAAACAAATCCGAAATAACGAAACAAAAGTTCAGACGAAATTCGAATTCAAATGGTTTTAAAATTCGAATAGCTTTCGAATCAAATTCGAATTTCCGAAGAGAATAAAAGAATAGAAAAAAAAGTAGAAAAAAAATAGAATAAAAAAAAAGAAGAATACAATAGAAAAGAATAGCGTAAACCAGAACAAAGTGGAATTGAAAATAAAAGAACAGAATAAAATAGAATAGAAGATGGATATATCCGAATTTCCAAATTACAATAGTAACAAATTTAAACAAATCCGAAATAACAAAACAAAAGTTCGGACGAATTTCGAATTGTTTTCAAATTTGAATGGTTTTCAAATTCTAATAGCTTTCGAATCAAATTAGAATTTCCAAAGAGAATAAAATAGAATAGAAAATAAAGAACTAGAATATAAAAGAATAGAATAGAATAGAGTAAAACAGAATAGAAAAGAAAATAAAATGATAGAAAAAAAATTGAATAGAAAATAGAAGAATAGAATAGAAAAGAATAGCGTAAAACAGAACAAAGTAGAATAGAAAATAAAGGAACAGAATAAAATAGAATAGAAGATAAATATATCCAAATTTAAAAATTACAATAGTAAAGAATATCCGAAATAACAAAAAACAAAGGACGAAATTTGAATTCGAATAGTTTTCAAATTTGAATGGTTTTCAAATCAAATTCGAATTTCCAAAGAGAATAAAATAGAATAGAAAATAAAGGAATAGAATAGAAAAGAAAAGACTAGAATATAATAGAGTAAAACAGAACAGAATAGAAAAAAAAGAATAGAAAATAGAAGAATAGAATAGAAAAGAATAGCGTAAAACAGAACAAAGTAGAATAGAAAAAAAAAAAAAAACTGAATAAAATAGAATAGAAGATATATCAGAATTCAAATTACAATAATAACGAATTTAAACAAATCCGAAATAACGAAACAAAAGTTAGAATGAAATTCGAATAGCTTTCAAATTCGAATCGTTTTTAAATCGAGTTTGAATGTGAATTACTGAAGAGAATAATAATAATATAACAGAGTAAAACAGAACAGAATAGAGAATAAAAGAATAGAAAAAAAAATGTCATAGATAATAGAAGAATAGAAAAGAATAGCGTAAAACAGAACAAAGTAGAATAGAAAATTAAAGAACAGAATAAAATAGAATAGAAAATAAAGAAATAGAATAGAATAAAAAAAATTTAATAAAATAGAAAGAAAATAAGCATCGTCTGAAATTTTGATTTCTAATAAAATATATTTGAATTAGAATACAATAAAACAGCTGTTGTAGAAAGAAATGTTTTCCCGAAAGCAGCGCCCTGCGACATGCGACACCGACCTGCTATAAAGGAATAGAATAGAAAATAATAGAATAGAATAGAAAAGAATTGAATATACTAGAATAAAACAGAACAGAATAGAAAATAGAAGAATAGAAAAGAATAGCGTAAAACAGAACAATATAGAATAGAAAATAAAAGAATAGAATAAAAAATAGAATAAAATAGAAAGAATATAAGCTTTGTCTGAAATATAACCATTGTCTGGATTAGTACAAATCCTCTCCCACAAATCCCCCCTCCTAGTACAAATCCTCTCCCACAAATCACCCCTCTTAGCACACATCCTCTTTACTTCCAATTCCCCTCGCCTAGCACAAATCTTCTCCCCCAAATACCTCCTCCTAGCTTAAACCCTCCCCCAAAATCCCCACTCCTAATGAAAATCCTCTCCCACAAATCCCCCCTCCAATACAAATCCTCTCCCAAAAATCCCCCCTTTGAGTACAAATCCTTTCCCACAAATCCCCGCTCTTAGCATTGATCCTCTTCCACAAATCCCCCCTCCTAGTACAAATCCCCCCCATTACAAATCCTCTCCCACACACCCCCTCCTAGTACAAATCCTCTACTCCAAATCCCCCCCTCCTAGTACAAATTCTCTCCCACGCACACCCCCTCCTAGTACAAATCCCCCCATTACAAATCCTCTCCCACAAATCCCCCCTCTGAGTACAAATCCTTTCCCACAAATTCCCGCTCCTAGCATAGATCCCCTCCCACAAATCACCCCTACTAGTACCACCCCCCTCCTATTACAAATCCTCTCCCACAAATCCCCCCTCCTAGTACAAATTCTCTACCCCAAATCCCCCCTCCTAGTACAAATCCTCTCCCCCCCCCCCCCCTCCTAGTACAAATCCCCCCATTACAAATCCTCTCCCACACCCCCCCTCCTAGTACAAATCCTCTCCCACCCCCCCCCTCCTAGTACAAATCCCCCCATTACAAATCCTCTCACACACACCCCCCTCCTAGTACAAATCCCCCCATTACAAATCCTCTCCCACACCCCCCCCTCTCCTAGTACAAATCCTCTCCCACACACTCCCCTCCCATTAAAAATCCTCTCCCACAAATCCCCCCTCCTAGTACAAATCCCCCCATTACAAATCCCCCCATTACAAATTCTCTCCCACAAATCCCCCCTCCTAGTACAAATCCCCCCTATTACAAATCCTCTCCCACACACCCCCTCCTAGTACAAATCCTCTACTCCAAATCCCCCCTCCTAGTACAAATTCTCTCCCACGCACACCCCCTCCTAGTACAAATCCCCCCATTACAAATCCTCTCCCACAAATCCCCCCTCTGAGTACAAATCCTTTCCCACAAATTCCCGCTCCTAGCATAGATCCCCTCCCACAAATCACCCCTACTAGTACCACCCCCCTCCCATTACAAATCTCCCCCCCCCTCCTAGTACAAATTCTCTACCCCAAATCCCCCCTCCTAGTACAAATCCTCTCCCACCCCCCCTCCTAGTACAAATCCCCCCCATTACAAATCCTCTCCCACACCCCCCCCCCTCCTAGTACAAATCCTCTCCCACACCCCCCCCTCCTAGTACAAATCCCCCATTACAAATCCTCTCACACCCCCCCCCCCCCTCTCCCCCCAGTACAAATCCTCTCCCACAAATCCCCCCTCCTAGTACAAATCCTCCCCCACACACCCCCCTCCTAGTACAAATCCCCCCATTACAAATTCTCTCCCCCAAATCCCCACTGCTAATGTAAATCCTCTCCCACACATCCCCCCTCCTAGTACAAATTCTCAAATCTCTTAACACATTTTGGCCAAAATGTATTCTGCTACAAAAAAAAAAAAAATCCCCAAAAGTGTTTATTGATCGGTTTGTGTAAAATTTATAGTGTTTTTTTTATACTAGTAATGGTGGTGATCAGCGACTTATAACAGGACTGCGATAGTGCAGCGGACAATCTGACATGGATGACATGGATGAGCGAGTTTGGGGTGGAGGAACTTGACTGGCCTGCACAGAGTCCAGACCTCAACCCAATAGAACACTTTTGGGATGAATTAGAGTGGAGACTGCGAGCCAGGCCTTCTCGTCCAACATCAGTGTCTGACCTCACAAATGCCCTTCTGGAAGAATGTTCAAACATTCCCATAGACACTCCTAAACCTTGTGGACGGCCTTCACAGAAGAGTTGAAGCTGTTATAGCTGCAAAGGGTGGGCCAACTAAATATTGAACCCTACGGACTAAGACCGAGTGCCATTAAGGTTCATGTGCGTGTAACGGCAGGCGTCCCAATACTTTTGGTAATATAGTCTAGGTTACAGTGATAAGTCATACGCTGGTCTCACTATTATAGTTACAATTAGCGCCCCCCATCACTGAATGTGACGGATGCAAAATGTTTATGATAGAGCGTAAAGAATTTAAAAAAGTGCAGTAAAAATCTCTTTAATGAGGTAACAAGAGACAAAGACAAAAAATCTTGGTAAAAGGTGAAAGCCAGGAATTCTTGTCATGCCTAAGACTTTCCATCCAGAGAGGGGGAACAGGGCGGCATTGTATGGGCAGCGCACAGCGCAGGGAGGACTCCGAGAAGTTCATGGCGAATATCAGATTACCTGAGTCACACAGATGCGTACTGGGTGGCCCCGGGAACGGGAGGAAAGAGGGGGGATGTACGAGAAGAACATAAGCCGGCAAAACTGGCATGGAAAATGAAAGATGTTGAGTGAGAAATAGCAGTAGTTGTCTTTCATTACCACCCATTGAAGGCCGACATCTGTACGGGGAGTCTCCCCATCAATGGGTCTGTAGGAGAGGAGCGTGTACTAGATGTGTAGTAGAGGAGCATAGGCTGGATGTATGGTATGAGGTATGGAATGTAGGAATGGTCTACACCTATAGGAGAGGAGTGTGTACTGGGTATATAGTATGAGGTATGGAATGTAGGAATGGTCTACACCTATAGGAGAGGAGTGTGTACTGGGTATATTGTACGAGGTATGGAATGTAGGAATGGTCTATGCTTATAGGAGAGGAGTGTGTACTGGATGTATAGTACGAGGTACGGAATGTAGGAATGGTCTACACCTATATGAGAGGAGTGTGTACTGGATGTATAGTATGAGGTACGGAATGTAGGAATGGTCTACACCTGTAGGAGAGGAGTGTGTACTGGATGTATAGTACGAGGTATGGAATGTAGGAATGATCTACACCTATATGAGAGGAGTGTGTGCTGGATGTATAGTATGAGGTACGGAATGTAGAAATGGTCTACACTTATAGGAGAGGAGTGTGTACTGGATGTATAGTACGAGGTATGGAATGTAGGAATGATCTACACCTATAGGAGAGGAGTGTGTACTGGATGTATAGTATGAGGTACGGAATGTAGGAATGGTCTACACCTATAGGAGAGGAGTGTGTACTGGATGTATAGTATGAGGTATGGAATGTAGGAATGGTCTACACCTATAGGAGAGGAGTGTGTACTGGATGTATAGTACGAGGTGTGGAATGTAGGAATGATCTACACCTATAGGAGAGAAGTGTGTACTGGATGTATAGTACGAGGTACGGAATGTAGGAATGGTCTACACCTATATGAGAGGAGTGTGTACTGGATGTATAGTATGAGGTATGAAATGTAGGAATGGTCTACACCTATAGGAGAGGAGTGTGTACTGGGTATATAGTACGAGGTGTGGAATGTAGGAATGGTCTACACCTATAGGAGAGAAGTGTGTACTGGATGTATAGTACGAGGTACGGAATGTAGGAATGGTCTACACCTATATGAGAGGAGTGTGTACTGGATGTATAGTACGAGGTACGGAATGTAGGAATGGTCTACACCTATAGGAGAGGAGTGTGTACTGGGTATATTGTACGAGGTATGGAATGTAGGAATGGTCTATGCTTATAGGAGAGGAGTGTGTACTGGATGTATAGTACGAGGTACGGAATGTAGGAATGGTCTACACCTATATGAGAGGAGTGTGTACTGGATGTATAGTATGAGGTACGGAATGTAGGAATGGTCTACACCTGTAGGAGAGGAGTGTGTACTGGATGTATAGTACGAGGTATGGAATGTAGGAATGATCTACACCTATATGAGAGGAGTGTGTGCTGGATGTATAGTATGAGGTACGGAATGTAGAAATGGTCTACACTTATAGGAGAGGAGTGTGTACTGGGTATATAGTACGAGGTATGGAATGTAGGAATGATCTACACCTATAGGAGAGGAGTGTGTGCTGGATGTATAGTATGAGGTATGGAATGTAGGAATGGTCTACACCTATAGGAGAGGAGTGTGTACTGGATGTATAGTATGAGGTATGGAATGTAGGAATGGTCTACACCTATAGGAGAGGAGTGTGTACTGGATGTATAGTACGAGGTGTGGAATGTAGGAATGGTCTACACCTATAGGAGAGAAGTGTGTACTGGATGTATAGTACGAGGTACGGAATGTAGGAATGGTCTACACCTATATGAGAGGAGTGTGTACTGGATGTATAGTATGAGGTATGAAATGTAGGAATGGTCTACACCTATAGGAGAGGAGTGTGTACTGGGTATATAGTACGAGGTATGGAATGTAGGAATGGTCTATGCCTATAGGAGAGGAGTGTGTACTGGATGTATAGTATGAGGTACGGAATGTAGGACTGGTCTACACCTATAGGAGAGGAATGTGTGCTGGATGTATAGTATGAGGTATGGAATGTAGGAATGGTCTACACCTATAGGAGAGGAGTGTGTACTGGGTATATAGTACAAGGTGTGGAATGTAGGAATGGTCTACACCTATAGGAGAGGAGTGTGTGCTGGATGTATAGTACGAGGTACGGAATGTAGGAATGGTCTACACCTATATGAGAGGAGTGTGTACTGGATGTATAGTACGAGGTACGGAATGTAGGAATGGTCTACACCTATATGAGAGGAGTGTGTACTGGATGTATAGTATGAGGTATGAAATGTAGGAATGGTCTACACCTATAGGAGAGGAGTGTGTACTGGGTATATAGTACGAGGTATGGAATGTAGGAATGGTCTACACCTATAGGAGAGGAGTGTGTACTGGATGTATAGTATGAGGTATGGAATGTAGGAATGGTCTACACCTATATGAGAGGAGTGTGTGCTGGATGTATAGTATGAGGTATGGAATGTAGGAATGGTCGTACAACTATAGGAGAGGAGTGGATGTATAGTACGAGGTATGGAAAGTAGGGATGGTCTATGCCTATATGAGAGGAGTGTGTACTGGATGTATAGTACGAGGTATGGAATGTAGGGATGGTCTACACCTATATGAGAGGAGTGTGTGCTGGATGTATAGTATGAGGTATGGAATGTAGGAATGGTCTACACCTATAGGAGAGGAGTGTGTACTGGATGTATAGTATGAGGTATGGAATGTAGGAATGGTCTACACCTATATGAGAGGAGTGTGTACTGGATGTATAGTACGAGGTACGGAATGTAGGAATGGTCTACACCTATATGAGAGGAGTGTGTACTGGATGTATAGTACGAGGTATGGAATGTAGGAATGGTCTACACCTATAGGAGAGGAGTGGATGTATAGTACGAGGTATGGAAAGTAGGGATGGTTGTAGAGCCTTAGGAGAGGAGTATCTGCTGAAACTTCCAAGCACTGAATGTAATTTCCAGCTGTGACATCACTCCTATCTTAGATATGGGTTATATGTTGCAATTATGATGTCACAGTTCTTGAAATGAATTCTATCTTATAGTAGTGACATCACTTCTTAAAGTAAGTCATAGCATTGGACATCATTCCTAGAAATGGGGAAGTCCTTATGAATACAGTATATCCCATGACACATAGGTGGCCCGGGGGGTGAATACAGTGGAGGAATCATGTCCCTAAACAGCCCTAGCACCACCGATGTCCTCCTGTACCCTTCCCTCACTATCTCACTATCTCACTATACGGACTAGAGTCAGGTGCCATTGTGATCATACAGATAAAGCCCAGCATTTCCTGGAAACTCATAGAGAAACAGCTCAACAGACACACAGAGCGCCACTGCTATTCAGGAGATAAAACTCCGCCGAGCAAGCCAGCTCTCTGTATATTTACTGCGCGCCTCCGCCTTCCCCAAATACAAATCAATATCTGCCTGGAGGATCTCCAAGAGATAGCCGGGATCATTAGTGAAGTGCTGCACGTCCCAACGTTGGCACGTCACCATCGGGTCTCCTTCAGGTGTAGAAGACAAGCTGTAGTTGTGCCCTCATACCGAGCCATTTACCTGTGTTTATATTTAATGTTCCAATCCCTCTCCACTCCGTCCAAAACTACCAATTAAAAGTTTTCCCTTTAGTAATACTCTACCCACGAACATCCGCGTGGAATAAAACCATCGGGCCTTCAGAAAAAAACTCAAGACCCAACTCTTCTAAGAAGCAGGACAACACAGGACGGTCCGAGCGCCTTGAGGCGATTCAGTTCGCATTTGCAGCGCTATACAAATCGCTCATTCATTCATTTAAACTGAACCAGTCACCAGGGGGTAATAATCTTATTCTTCCATTCTAGATCTAAAATAGAAATGAAAGCTGCACCTCCACCAAAACTTAAATTGTTTTCTTGTCAAATAAACTTTTTTGAGTAAGCCTAGTACAGGAGGTCCCCGACTTACAAACATCCGACTTACAAACGACTCCTACTTACAAACGGAGGGAGACAACAGGAAGTGAGAGGAAATCTACCCCTAGGAAGGGAAATTCACTCCTGTAAGAGTTATTATGGGTAAAAGGTGTCTCCACTGATGCTTTATCACCAGTCCATGCTTCCCTAACAACCCAAAATTTTCAAAATCCAATTGTCATTGGGACAGAAGGTGAGGTGAAATCTTCTGAACAGGGGCACAGACAGCAAAACAAATGTTACAGGGGTGATAACCCTTCTCTATGTCATCTAAAAAACGTAAAAATAGATTTTTTTGGCTGGAGCTACACTTAAAAAATGTACCTGTTCCGACTTACAAACAGATTCAACTCAAGAACAACCCTACAGTCCCTATCTTGTTTGTAACCCGGGGACCCCCTGTATACTGAATAAATTGCCAAATTGCCTCCCGACAGATCTTACTCCTACTCCTTGACGTGTTTCACCCCATCTGGGGCTTAGTCATGGAGATTTTTTCAAAAAGGTTTTGTGGAGGTCTGTCTTGTTTTTCTTTTTTTACTATCTACACCAAATCAGATATAGCACCAGCTGGGTGACAGGTAGAAACAGGCGCTGTCCCGGCTGGGAAGGTGGGAGTTAATTCTATGC
Source organism: Lithobates sylvaticus (assembly GCA_028564925.1). Taxonomy (NCBI): domain Eukaryota; kingdom Metazoa; phylum Chordata; class Amphibia; order Anura; family Ranidae; genus Lithobates; species Lithobates sylvaticus. The sequence goes on along the minus strand of CM053026.1, from coordinate 47,431,035 downwards.
CCGGTTCCTTGACCTTTTTTGGCTGGTCCTGCTTTGGGTCTGGCCCACTAGTCCTGTATTATATAAATTGGGAGCGAGAGCAGTTGCCCTCCAGAGATAGTTGAGAAAGAGGGAATTCTGGAGAGTTCGATAGAGTTCCAGTGCAGCCGTGGGTTGCGAGACGCGTAGGGGATGGAGATGGAAGATAAGACCCGTAGGAGCAGGAGAATGTCACTCACTACGGCGCTCACTTGGGGTTCGCCCAGCAGACACCAGCACTGGAAAGTGCCTCTGAAGGACTATGACTACTGGACTACACGTCTGCAGGTATGACCGGGGCAGCACACAAGCCTTTAGTTGCAGTTAGGGAATTAGGAAAGTATCATGCCTTATTTGTTGGACTGTGAAATGTCTATTGTGCACTTTTTCTAAGTATTGAACTATTGTCCATGCCTGGTCTGAAGTTATTAACCACTTGCTCACTGGGCACTTTTACCCCCTTCCTGCCCAGGCCAATTTTCAGCTTTCAGCATTGTCACACATGAATGACAGTTGCACGGTCATGCAACACCCAAACACATTTTTTTTATATTTTTTTGAGACAGACAGAGCTTTCTTTTGGTGGTATTTAATCACCACTGGGTTTTTTTTTATTTTTTGCTAAACAAACAAACAAAAGTGCTTTTCTTAGTTTCTGTTTATAAAATTTTGTAAAATAAGTAATTTTTATCCTTCTCTGATGTCCGCTGATGAGGCAGCACGGATGGGCGGCACTGAAATGTGGCACTGATAGGCTGCACTGATGGGCACCAATGAGGCAGCACCGATGAGGCGGCAATGATGGGCACTGTTGAGGAGGCACTGATGAGGCTGCACTGATATGCAGCACTAATGGGCAGTGATAGTTGGCAATGATGGGCATTGATAGGCGGCAATGTTGCGCACTGATGGGCGGCACTGATGGGTACTGATAGGCGGCACTGATGGGCACTGATAGGCGGCACTGATGGGCACTGACAGGCATCACTGATGGTCAATGAAAGGTGGCACTGATAGGCAGCACTGATGGGCACTCACAGGTATCACTGATGAGCACTGAAAGGGAGCACTGACAGGGCTGCACTGATTATCATTGTAGATGTCCCCTGTGTAGATTGCCACTTACCGGCCCTCATCTCCTCACGCGCTGTCAGCATGAGGAGAGAAATTATGATAATCGGCAAATCCTGTTTATACTGTGATTGGACAGAGTTGATCACATTGTAAAGGGCTCGAAGGATCACAGAGCGCTCCAGATGCTCCCGGGGGGCACGCAGGGAGGCAGGGTTCTTAGGGGATGCCCTCCCGGAAATGTGCGACCGTACTGTAGCCGTCATTTGGCTATAGCACAGTCGGCAAGAGGTTGAAGATGTGTATCGTAAGTAACCGGCACACATAGTTCACCTAATGGGTCTTAACACATTGGGGTATGAAGGTATTTGTGTGGAATGATATATATAGGTGGCACGGCCTCTAGCAGCGAGGGAGATGTTGTCGGCACTTCTTCCGCTTGTGGTCTGTCTCCCATAGCAATGGGAGAAGATGGCACCGCAGAGCATGCCATCCTCTAGAGAGGTACGGAAGTTCAGGAGTTAATTTGAGTGCTTGTGTGGAGCCCTCGCAGAGTGCACAGCGGGGCCCACTCCGCTACTTGGGAGTAGAAAAACGCTGGACAGGTGGTTGTGTACATTGGCTAAATGTGTCCCTCCAAAATGCCAGTTACTTTGAAGGTGTACATTGTCACGGGGAACCGAGAGTTTACTGGAGAACAGTTGCGGTACAATTGTACATGGTGTACATTCTTCTCTAAGTGTAGAGGTCCACCTTAACGTCGAGTATCCTCCCACGATAGCTTCAGCCTTGTTCTTAGGCATTGGTGAAGACGGCACAAAGTAAAGGTACCCCGTGTGTGTGTGTGAAGTGACCCTGTAACAAAGTATCTAACGTAGCCCATAAGAACGCACCCCGGGTTAGACCTTCCATGTGACCCAACACTTGCCACCCAACGAATTAATGGGAAAACATGGAGGACGTGACAAACAACCACTCTACTGTCCCACATGCCCACAAGCGCTGAGTGCTGGCAAGTCAGATCAGCAAGAGTTTTGTCATGTTTTTATCTACTCTGGAATACATAGCTTCCAACTGTCCCTGATTTCGAGGGACTGTCCCTGATTTGGAGCAAGGTCCCTCTGTCCATCATTCCTCCTTATTTGTTCCTCATTTTGGTCTGATCTATATAGTTGTACATAAAATTTACTTTTTATCTATCAAAAAGTGTTTTTCAGCGCTAAACCTTTCACCTGATTTCTAAATTGCTAAATTCCAAAAGCCGATATAAAAGGAATAGTAGTGGTAAAAAAAGCACCTATTTTTTATAATTTTTTTTGTACAATTCTCCTTTAAGGGGGCGTGGCAAGGGGTGTGTCCTATGCCTGCATACTTTTACTGATAGGTGTCCCTCATTCCCATCTCAAAAAGTTGGGAGGTATGAGAATACTTGTAAATGTTCAGCCTCTCAATTCTTGATTTCTTTATTATTTACTCGTATTCTCTCCCTGTCAGAATAGGAGTGTCTTTTTTTTTTTTAACTCGAAACGGCCAGATCTCTGCGCACAGAAGGCCTATTATAAACGGGGGGGGGGGGGGGCGGGGGAAATTTGCTTTGTTTTTTTAAGTGTATGTAAACCTAATGATGGCCAATTATCCCTCCTTGTTTTTATTTTGGGACTACAGAACGATTAGTCCCTATGTTGTAGAGATGAGGAGATTGGGAAAGATTTAGTAGTTGAGTAAAAAGATAACGGGGCAGGGCTGACACCATTCAGTCCACAAAAATGCTGTGCTTTCTCAGCCTACAATAGGAAATTAGGATCTGAGTGCATTTCAGGTAGTTCATATTTTCTGTACTTGCAGGCTCTTTAAAAGAATGAAACACGGGGATGAGAGCATGTAGTGTTGACATGTACTGCATATGTTTTTTTTTCAGTTTTGTCCTGACATACACTTTAACACATCTAATTTAAGAACTTGTTTGATCCTGATTGGACCATGGGAAAAGTCTACAGTCTTGCTGACCTGTTAATATTTTATCATTTCAATGAGTAAATTGAACTGGAATAGTCTGCAAGGTTTACTAGCTGCATATAAAGCGATAAGTAACAAATTTAATTAAAAACTCTCCATAAAAGTCAGGGAGGGTGCAGAGCGACATGAAAGCCCAAACATACAAAAAAAAAAAAGAGATAATAACTATATGTGGACCAGTAATTAAAGAAGCGGGATGAGATCTGTGAAAAAAAAAAAAAACTCTATAAACCTGAGAGAGACAGCTGCGATTGGACAGGGGGGGATGGAATCATGACAGAGCATTCTTTATACACTACTTATCTTCTTATTAAACTCTGCTTACAATCTTTCATTTATAGGGCCAAACGCCGAGGAGTTCTCTAGGTCAACCATATTCAGTATGAAGCCGCGTACACACAATCGGACTTTCCGACGGGAAATGTTCGATGACAGGCTGTTGGTGGTAAATCCGACCGTTTGCACGCTCCATCAGACAATTGTTGTCGGATTTTCCGCGGACAAATGTCGGATGGCAGGTTTTAAAATTTTCCGCGGACAAATGTGCGTTGTCGGATTTTCCGATCGTGTGTACACAAGTCCGTCGGACAAAAGTCCAAAGTACAAACACGCATGCTCGGGAAGCAAGGACGAGCCGGAAGCGGTCGATCTTGTAAACGAACGTTCGTAATGGAGAAATAACATTCGTGACGCAGCAAATTATGAAACCTCGAAATGCAGCGCACAATTCTCTTCTTCTTTGATGGGATAATAATGAAGCTGCTTTGCTGGTGATACTGATGGAGTTATTGCAAACACATTTTCAAAGGGTTTTTTATTTCTAGTGATATTAAGAATAATATTATTATGCTTTTTTTTTTTTTTATTATTTGGGCAAATTATCACAACACCATTATCCCGTAGTTTTTAAGATCAAAAATACAACTATGTTGGTGTCTCTTGTTAATTTTACATTGTATTTTTTTTTTAAATGTAACTGCCGACTCCCAAACTGTCATTTGAAGTAAAACACATAGCTAAGTATTATTCTCCACAATTTTTTTATTGTGCAATAAAAAAAAAAAAGAAAACAAATAAAATTAGACATGCTATCTGCCAATATAACTTAAAGTGGATGTAAACCCAATTTTTTTTTTTTTTTTTTGGATGTCATAATGTAGAGAATACGATTTCCTTTCATTTAAGCCCAGTCTTGCCACACAGATTTACTACAGCCCTGAGAAATCCTCTTTTATTGTTCAGTTAGAAAGATCTTGACAAAGTACTGAAAACTTTGTCAAAAACGCCCCCTGGCTGTGAGTGACAGGTGATTTACATATCTCATGCACTGGCCTGAGACAGGCACAGACCACAGATCCACAGACCAGAGTGAAAAGAAATGTATTCTCGAGTGAACAGCAAGAAGAATATAGGGGAGATGTATGTAGTCAGAGCTGGGCAGAGTAGAACATGCAGTGATCTGATGATTGTTATAGTGCAGTGTGTGTGTCCGAGGTCACCTGATCACAGATAACATTCCTTTCCATCAGCAGGATTTGTTATGTGGGGGAGGGGTGGATTTCTCACTTTTTATAATTACACAGGATGTGCCTGTCTCAGGCTAGTGCATGAGATATGTAAATCACCTGTCATTCACAGCAAGGGGGCGTTTTTGACAAAGTTTTCAGCACTTTGTCAAGATTTTTGTAACTGAACAATAAAAGAGGATTTCTCAGGGCTGGAGTAAATCTGTGTGGCAAGACTGGGCTCAAATGAAAGGAAATCTTATTCTCTACATTATGACATCACTTTAACCAAAAAGTGCATTCTATGCATCCTAAAATGTAGAAAATATACCAAATCAAATCATTATTCAACCAAAATATAATGTCAAGGCGATAACTCCAAGGCCAATAATAAATAACACGTTATCTCCTCCAATTCCACAACATGGCTGGTTGACGAACGGCCGTTCAGAAACAAACTGAAAAGCGTGAAATGAAAAGTGCGAAATGAAAAATGCGAAATGAAAAGTGCGAATCAGCACTCACCAAACTTCTACTAACACGAAATATTAGCAGAAGGAGCCCAAAGGGTGGCGCTAAAGAGCTGAAAAACAACGTAGTAAGTCACTACATTCGTATTTGTTGGCCAACAATTGTATGGCCTTGTGTATGCAAGACAAGTTTGGACCCACGCCCTTCAGACAAAAGTCCACGGTTTTGTTGGCCAACATTTTGATCGTGTGTACGAGGCTTGAGAGTGTATGCATAGTCAATTTTTTTTTAAAAGGGAAGAGTTAAATCCCTGCCAGTCTATTTTTGCTGTTTGTGTCCCATTGGGGAAATTTCTCTGTCCCAGAGATACAACAGGAAGTGAGAGAAAATCTCTACAGAGTGAGGTGAATTCCCATTGGAACAGGTGTCCCCTTTGGAAGATTTTCCTTCACTTGCTGTTCTGGTGACAACTCCAAAATTGTGGATTTTCCATCATTTTCTGTTCTAGTAGAAGAAGGCACAGGCAGAAATATAAAAAAAAAAAAAAAACGTGACAGGGGTTCTTTTTTCTTTTCCCCTCTTCAAAGACAATATATGCACTTTAAACTGGGTAGATGCCCCATGGAAAGATGTTGAAGAAGACATCTGTTTGTCTCTGAACCTTCCATGGTTCAGCCATTAAACATGGAGCACAGGGCATACTAAAAAGAGAACCTGTCACCAGACCATTCATTTCAAAAAATCTTCCCATAAGATTATATTTGCATTTAATGTATAATTTATGCCGGTTATTTATTTCTAAAGGCCTGCACTGTGTAGACATCCCCAACCAGTTAGACTACCGCTGGGTGCTACCATCTTGGATTTGATATCAGCAGTCCCAGCAGACTCAGAGCTGTCACTCTGTAGTATTCTCATCCACTCCTCCTGACAGCTACATATCAGGTTATGTATGATGGTAAAGGGAGGGGCGAAGGAGCTGGGCCACTACAGACAGTAATTAGTCACTTCCAAAAGCAGGGAGAGGGATGTGCTAGGGAATGGACTCTCCTGGAATAGCTCACATTTTCTAGCAAATTCAGAGGCACGTTGCAAATAAGTAAAAATTCAAAGCAGTTATCCTATTCCCGCCGCCATCTCCTGGCCCTTTAAGAAGTTCTAAATGGCAGCAGGGTAGGGGCGGGCATTTCGATTGGCAGTCACAGTGGTCACATTGGCAGTAACAGCAGTCACATGATTGGAAAGCTCCCAATCGCAAGTATGCATCGGGAGCTTTCCAGTACCCCACGGTATTGTGTCGGGTGTGTGCAGGGAGCACGCACTCAACACAGTAACGGGCCGCATATATGTGGCATCTTGGCATTAAAGTCCACCTGCCAAGGGGTCACATATATGCATAGGTTAATATAATTGATTGCTCTGTGCTTTTTACCTGAAATGTTGTAGACTCATGACAGGGTCCCTTTAATTGATGGCATGGTTGCCTTCTAGGGTATGAATGTGTAATCTGACATTTGCATAATTAAAACTACTTTATTCTATTGAAAATAATAATACATTTTCACCCAATTTACATCCTATACATGTGAATGGTGGGACTTGACATTGTTGATTATACATTGACTTGTTGCTTACACAGGGATTAGGACCCTATTTTTGCTCCCCAGTGACATTGCTGGGGGCCTGAGCAGCCAATCAATAAACACCATCATGTTAGAGGAAGGGGGTTGAGCCACAAGTTGCCCCATACCTGAAGGTATCAGGTATTAGTAGTTGCTCCCACTGGCTGAACAGAGCAGGAAAGTTGGGTATGACTGCTAGAGATAGCCAAACTTTAATCCATTGAGGCTCGATTGGGTGATCGATGTGGCTTACTGGAGTCTTCTAGCTTAGGGCTCCCAGGATTCCCAAGGCTCCAACTGGCAACTGAGTGACCCAACCTTGCATGACCAGGATCCCAGTGTCCTATTCCAACTCGTTGCTGGCTTTGCCCACCTACATAACCTGCTAAGTCCCAATGCAGAGGACTGTTTGTAGGAGACGTCCTCACATGGATTAGGGGAAGGAGCAGTCCACACAAGAAGACTGTTTTCAAAGGTTTACTAAATTAATGAATGCAAGGTATAGGCCCCCAAGATAGGCAAAGGAACTTGCCTTACAGTTCATAACAATATATATTACAGAGATAACAGAGTCCAGAAAGCAGAGAAAAAAAACAAGGAGGCCTATACCAACAGGATGGGTCTCCCAGTGTCCAGCACCCCCCTTGGGGAATGCGAGTAGTCCCATTATATACAAGTCTTCCAGCTTCTTCCAGCTTCCCCTCCTAAGGGGAAGCTTAAAATATATTCTTTCCCCCCTACATGTGGGTCCTTACTGATCCACCCGCAGGAGAAACCATGTACTACTCTCCTTGTTGGAACTGCTTCTAGCTCTCTCCCTTCCTAATGTACCCTCACCCAGGGTGTCCCTCTCCTAGCAGGGGCAGTGTTGGCACTTAGCTTTGCGACTCCTGAGCTGAATCTCACACTCCAGTAATGGGGGCATCTAGTGGTCTATCAGGCAAATACACCAGGCCATCTATGTGCCCTACCCTATAGATAAGCCATTTTCAACCAGGGCCCCGTGGAACCCTAGGGTTCCTCCAGAGATTGCTAAGGGTACTTTCAGCTGTGGTTGATTGGCTTCCTATTTGATTCTGCCTGCATAGTTACAAGGCCAGAACCACTTGGTAGAGCCAGCTGTATGACACCAATGTTTTTTTTTAGTTGTCTATAAGGGTGGCATTCTAGCACCAATGTATGGTGGGGCACTGACCGCCATTGTAAGGTGCATTTTTTTCAGTTGACTCCTAAATTGGTAACCATGCTTTACTGTAGGGATGGTGTTGGCCAGGTGATGAGCGGTGCCTGGTTGCCTCCAGATATGGTGCTTGCCATTCAAGCCAAAGAGTTTAAGTTTTGTTTCATCGAACCAGAGAATTTTGTTTCTCATGGTCTGAGAGTCCTTCAAGTGCCTTTTGGCAAACTCCAGGCGGGCTGTCTTGTGCCTTTTACTGAGGAGTGGCTTTTTGTCTGGCCACTCTACCACACAGGCCTGATTGGTGGAGTGCTGCAGAGAAGGTTGTTCTTCTGGAAGGTTCTCCTCTCTCAACAGAGAAATGCTGGAGCTCTGTCAGAGTGACCATCGGGTTCTTGGTCACTTCTCTGACTAAGGCTCTTCTCTCCTGATCGCTTAGTTTGGCTGGGCCACCCGCTCTAGGAAGAGTCCTGGTGGTTCCAAACTTTTTCCTTTAACGGATGATGGAGGTCACTGTGCTCATTGGGACCTTCAATGCTGCAGAAATTTTCTGTACCCTTTCCCAGATCTGTGCCTCAATATAATCCTGTCTCAGAGGTCTACAGACAATTCCTTGGACTTCATGGCTTGGTTTGTGCTCTGACACGCACTGTTAACCGTGGGACCTTATATAGACAGGTGTGTGCCTTTCCAAATCATGTCCAATCAACTGAATTTACCACAGGTGGACTCCAATCAAGTTGTAGAAACATCTGAAGGATGATCAGTGGAAACAGGAGGCACCTGAGCTCAATTTTAAGTGTCATGGCGAAGGTTGTGAATACTTATGTACATGGGATGTTTTCCTTTTTTATTTTTAATAAATTTGAAAAGATTTCAAACAAACTTCTTTCACGTTGTCATTATGCGGTATTGTTTGTAGAATTTTGATGAAAAAAATGTATTTAATCCATTTTGGAATAATGCCCCGTACACACGGTCGGAAATTCCGACGGAAAATGTCCGATCAGACCATGTTGTCTGAAAATCTGCCCGTGTGTGGGATCCATCGGACTTTTTCCATCGGAATTTCCGACCGCGTGTACAGGGCATTATTCCAAAATGGATTAAATACATTTTTTTCATCCAGGCTCTCAAATTTTCCGACAACAAAATCCGATCAGACTTTTTCGATCGTGTGTAGAGAATTTCCGACGGACAAAGTGCCACGCATGCTCAGATCAAATTACGAGACCAAAGCTATTGGCTACTAGCCTCTACGTAGTTCCGTCGTACACAACGAACGTCACCACGTTCAGAATGATCGGATTTTCCGACAACTTTGTCTGACCGCGTGTATGCAACACCAGTGTCGGATTTTTTCGGACGGATTTTGTGGTTGGAATTTCCGATCGTGTGTACGGGGGCTTAGGCTGTAACGTAACAAAATGTGGGAAAAGTGAAGCACTGTGAATACTTTCCAGATGCACTGAAAATAGATAGATAGATAGATAGATAGATAGATAGATAGATAGATAGATAGATAGATAGATAGATAGATAGATAGATGGATAGATAGATCTGGTGGTGTTGGTGGACTCCACCAGATTTCCCCATTACTTCCTCCACTGGGGTTGGGCGCTATTCACAAGCCTTCTTTATTCATTTTGAAATTCTTTCTTAAAGACTTAATCAAGTATGGTCTCCCAGTATCAATATAATTATATTCCTTTATTTCTCAATGATTCCGGAAACGCCAACAAGTCAGAGGTCGCGTAGGAGACAGGGCAGGGTACATCAAAGGCCGGCACATGACACAGAGGCTTTGTCACAAAACATTCGCCGTCTATGACCGCGGCATAAATAAAACACGCCTTGATTTGTAATGCTCCAATTTGTATAGATGGATGCAGACATCTCCTTACTAGAGTGCCGTGACACAACAGACAAGCATGCCAACTCGGGTACCCGCCTCCCCGTGTCATGCCTCCGCATCAGGACACCACGCTGCCGCCACTAAACTTAATTGCGTGATGAATCATTCCATTTATGGACTTGTTAGTGTTTATAGAAAATCCCGATCAAGCTCTGTAAATTGCTGGAGTGTACGCTCTTAAAGGAGGCCCAGCCCTGCTCAATCCTCCGCTTGCCTTATAAATGACGCTTCATTAGATGTGAGCGCAGACGGGACATATATTTTCCGTAGGGCCTGCAGCCAGACAGACTTCCTTCAGCTCTTCCCATCTTTTTCATCTTGTCTGAGCCGCTTGGAATCTATTAAACTATCCATTTAAATATATGTATTGTTCTCCGCATACTCCTGTGCTGCATTTCTCAATTTAAAGGCTCCAGGCAAATCTAGTAAAACACCCATTCGTTTTCCTCGTGCTCTTAACCACTTCAGCCCCGGACCATTTGGCAGCCAAAGGACCAGAGGTCTTTTTTCAATTTCGCACTGCACTGCTTTAACTGGTAATTGCGCGGTCATGCAATGTTGTAACCAAACGAAATTTGCGTCCTTTTCTTCCCACAAATAGAGCTTTCTTTTGATGGTATTTGATTGCCTCTGTGATTTTTATTTTTTGCGCTATAAACGGAAAAAGACCGCAAATTTTGAAAAAAAAAGATATTTTCTACTTTTTGTTATAAGAAAAATCCAATAAACTCAATTTTAGTCAAACATTTGGGCCAAAATGTATTCAGCCACATGTCATTAGTAAAAAAAATGCCAATAAGCGTATATTTATTGGTTTGCGCAAAAGTTATAGCGTCTACAAACTAGAGTACATTTTCTGGAATTTACACCGCTTTTAATTTATGACTGCCTATCTCATTTCTTGAGGTGCTAAAATGGCAGGGAAGTACAAAACCCCCCCAAATGACCCCATTTTGGAAAGTAGACACCCCAAGCTATTTGCTGAGAGGCATGTTGAGCCCATTGAATATTTTTTTTTTTAGTCCCAAGTGATTGAATAAAGACAAAAATAAAAAAGATTTTTTTTTTTTTTCAAAAAGTTGTCACTAAATGATATATTGCTCACACATGCCATAGTTATATGTGGAATTGCACCCCAAAATACATTTTGCTGCTTCTCCTGAGTATGGGGATACCACATGTGTGGGACTTTTTGGGAGCCTAGCCGCGTACGGGGCCCCGAAACCCAAGCACCGCCTTCAGGATTTCTAAGGGTGCAAATTTTTAATTTCACTCCTCACTACCTATCACCGTTTCGAAGGCCATAAAATGCCAAAATAGCACAAAACCCCCCCAAATGACCCCATTTTGGAAAGTAGACACCCCAAGCTATTTGTTGAGAGGCATGGTGAGTATTTTACAGCTCTCATTTGTTTTTGAAAATGAAGAAAGTAAAGAAAAAAACATTTTTTTTTCTTTTTTTCAATTTTCAAAACTTTGTGACAAAAAGCGAGATCTGCAAAATACTCACCATACCTCTCAGCAAATAGCTTGGGGTGTCTACTTTCCAAAATGGGGTCATTTTGGGGGGTTTTATGCCATCTGGGCATTCCATGGCCTCCGAAACTGTGATTGGCAGTGAGAAGTGAAATAAAAAAATTACACCCTTAGAAAGCCTGAAGGCGGTGCTTGGATTTTGGGGTCCCGTACGCGGCTAGGCTCCCAAAAAGTCCCACACATGTGGTATCCCCGTACTCAGGAGAAGCAACAGAATGTATTTTGGGGTGTATTTCCACATATGCCCATGACATGTTTGAGCAATATATCATTTAGTGACAACTTTTTGTAAAAAAAATATATATATATTTTTTTTTTTCATTATTCAATCTCTTGGGACAAAAAAAAAAAATATTTAATGGGCTCAACATTGCTCTCATCAAATAGCTTGGGGTGTCTACTTTCCAAAATGGGGTCATTTGGGGGGGGTTTGAACTGTCCTGGCATTTTATGCACAACATTTAGAAGCCTATGTCACACGTCACCCACTCTTCTAACCACTTGAAGACAAAGCCCTTTCTGACACTTTTTGTTTACATGAAAACATATTTTTTTTTTTGCAAGAAAATTACATTGAACCCCCAAACACTATATATATTGTTAAAGCAAAGGCCCTACAGATTAAAATGGTGGGTGTTGCATTTTTTTTTTCCACACAGTATTTGCGCAGCGATTTTTTTTTTTTTTGTTTTTTTTTGTTGTTTTTTTTTTTTTTTTTCAAACGCATTTTTTGTGGAAAAAAATACACTTTTTTTTATTTTAATGCACTAAAACACACTATATTGCTCAAATTTTTGATGAAATAAAAAATATGATCTTAGGCCGAGTACATGGATACCAAACACGACATGCTTTAAAATTGCGCACAAACACGCAGTGGCGACAAACTACATACATTTTTAAAAACCTTTAAAAGCCTTTACATGATACCACATTAGATTCACGGAGGAGGTCTACTGCTAAAATTACTGCCCTCGATCTGACCTTCGCGGTGATACCTCACATGCATGGTGCAATTGCTGTTTACATATGACGCCAGACCAACGCTTGTGTACGCCTTTGCGCAAGAGAAGGGGGGGCAGGGGTGCTTTTTTTTTTTTTTTTTGTTTTTTTTTATTTATTTAGCTTTTTTATTTTATTTTTAAACTGTTCCTTCCATTTTTTTTCTTTGTTATGATTTTTATTGTTATCTCAGGGAATGTAAATATCCCCTATGATAGCAATAGGCAGTGACAGGTACTCTTTTTTTGAAAAAATTGGGGTCTATTAGACCCTAGATCTTTCCTCTGCCCTCAAAGCATCTGACCACACCAAGATTGGTGTGATAAAATGCTTTCCCAATTTCCCAATGGCGCGGTTTATATCCGGGAGGGGGACATTCCCTCCCACTGCTTGTAAAAGCAGTCTAGAGGCTAATTACCCGCTAGAATTGCTTTTACATGAAAGCCGATCACTGGCTGAAAAGAATGATACCAAGATGATACCTAAACCTGCAGGCATCATTCTGGTATAACCATTCAAAGTCCAGCAACATACTGGACATATATTGTAATCTTTTTTTTTTCATGCAGCCTCTTGGCTGAACGAAAAAAAGAGATTGATTGGTGGGTATGCCCACCATTAGAATACCTCCCTTCATCCACCCACTTCTAATGATGGGCATACATGCAACATTTATATATGCCGATGCATGGGGGCATCCTCCCGCAAAAGTTATGCCGTGTACACACGGTCGGAATTTCGACCGTATGTACGTGGCATTAGGAGCCAATCGCTCCTCCCCGCCCCCTGCTGCCCCAATGCTTCGGCATATATGCTCTTTTTTTTAACTGTGGTAGTGAAATCACCTCCTACAGCGTTGGAGTCGCGGCTTTATGTATCGTGGGAGCAAACGCTGTTGCTGTCAAGATAAATAAATTCGCGTTGCAACTGAATGGCGCACCTGAAAACAAAAAAATGCTTAACACTAAAACACAGTAAACAAAATTACATACCTGAAAAGCAAGCATGATAAAACATAATAAAACATTGCAGAATAGAATGGAGTAAAAAAAGAGCAACAATAGAGAGAGAATAGAGTGAGAGAGAGAACAATAAAACGACAACTATTTTATTTTTTTTTATTTTTTTGAGATTCACAGGTAAAAAAGCTCCTGACTGAAGCGACTGAATCAAAACGCTACCACAAAAAAAATGTTAGCGATCGCAGGGATCAGGCCTGACTCTGCGAACGCTGCAGTTATGTGTGCTTAGTGTTTTGTAAGTGACAGTGATCGATCGATACTGCACTTGGGTGGGCTGGGCTGGGCGGAGGGGGAAAACGCAGGTGCTAGCAGGTATCTGGGCTGATCCCGCTAACAATGCGTTTTTTTTGGAACCCTAAACTGCTGGGACGCTAGTATAGATCTGATCAGATCAGATATTGATCTGTTCAGATACTGTGCCACTAAGGGAGGTGTATGCTTTGCGCGTGGGTGTTTGCGGTACTGGCACTAACCTGGGGCGACGCAGACCTTATTTGACCCTAAAACCTAATTGATATCACCCGCCGGGCGATCAGGGGGTTAAACCGTTATTGGGTAATAAATGGCGGGTGCCCTGACAGTATAAAAAACAAGCTAACTAACCAGCGTCACCCGTAACAGTAATACAAAAAAAAACTGGTTACCTAGCGACACTAATGCAGCGATCAGAAAAACGATCGCTTAGTGACACTGGCAAAAGGGGGTGAAAGGGTTAACTAGGGGCAATCAGGGGGTTAAAACCTTTATTAGGTAATATATGGGGGTACCTGACGCTATATAAAAACCTGACGGGGAACCTAAATAACGAAATAACTAACTGGCTAACCAGCGTCACCAGTGACATTTATACAGTGATCACTGGTGAAAGGGTTAACTCTAGGGGCAATCAGGGGGTTAAAACCTTTATTTAGGTTGTAATATGGGGGTACCTGACCTATAAACCTATTTATGAACCTATATAAACATGGCGGTTAAAAAAAAAAAAAAAAATGGTTACCTAGCGACACTAATGCAGCGATCAGAAAACCGATCGCTTAGTGACACTGGCAAAAGGGGGTGAAGGGGTTAACTAGGGGCAATCAGGGGGTTAAACCTTTATTAGGGGGGGTAGGGGCTACCTTGGACCTAAAACTAACTGCCCTGACAGTTATTACAGTCACACTGACACTAAATGCAGTGATCAGTAAATAAATGATCACTGCAATTAGTGACACTGTGACTGGGGGGGCAGGGGGTGATCTGGGGGGTGATCAGGGGGTGACAGGGGGGTGGAATATGTGCCTATCTGTACTGGTGTCAGTGTACTGTTGTGCACTAACCTTTACACGTTCACAGCTCGGCGTCCCCGGTCACATAGACCGGCGCACCGAGCGTGACATCACTTCCGCCTTCCTGTCTATACAATAGACAGGAAGGGGAAGCTTTTCATTGGCCAGGAGCGATCGCGAGGGGGTGGCCAGAAACGACTGGCCGTCCCCTCGTCCCGCATCGCTTCTGAAGCCATCCCGACCGTCCCCGCCGGCGGAGGGGGGTCCGATCGGACCCCCCAACCGCCTGAAGAATGTCACGTACAGGTACGTGATTCTGCCTGTACGTGCCATTCTGTTGACGTATATATACATGGGGCGGTCGGGAAGTGGTTAAAGGACCATTTCTAATTCAGCCAGTGCAGCACCGGAAAATTCATACCAAGCTTCGGTGTGCTAGCTGAAAACTGAAATCAGCCTTACATAGTTACATAGTAGGTGAGGTTGAAAAAAGACACAAGTCCATCAATTCCAACCTACCGTATATACTCGAGTATAAGCCGAGTTTTTCAGCACATTTTTTGTGTGTTGAAAATGCCCCCCTCGGCTTATACTCGAGTCGAGCATTTTTCTGCAACAGAGAATGAAATTTTCCGAACCGACTTTGGGGCCCCGTATCTCGGGAGCACTTAGTGCTAGGAACCCCACTGCTAGGCACCAAGTGGCCCAGAGATACAGGGCCCAAAGTCGGTTTGGAAAATGTCATTCTCTGTTGCAGAAAAGTGCTTGACATTTTGCAAACCGACTTTGGGGCCCCGTATCCACTTAGTGATAGGAACCCCAACTTTTAAAAAGGTTGTAGTGCTAGTTCCACTGGGTTTGCGCACCAAATTTGGGGTTCCTAGCACTAAGTGGCCCCCGAGATACGAGGCCCCAAATCGGTCAACTGTGTCCATCTGCAGCAATGTCATTTCGGGACCCTTTGGGTCCAGAAACCCCAAATTTTGGCTGCAGCTAGGGGGCATCTAGGAACCCTTAACTACCGAGTTTGAAGTTTGGGGGACCTATGGCTGCAAATGGGCACAGTGAGGCTGCAAATGGGCATTGTTGACTGTCTTTTCCACTTACAGTAGCTGCACATTTCTCACCCTAGGCTTATACTCGGGTCAATACGTTTTCCCAGTTTTTTTGGTAAAATTAGATACCTCGGCTTATGTTCGGGTCGGCTTATACTCGAGTATATACGGTATGTGTGTGATTATATGTCAGTATTACATTGTATATCCCTGTATGTTGCGGTCGTTCAGGTGCTTATCTAATCGTTTTTTTTTAAACTATCGATGCCCCCCGCCGAGATCACCGCCTGTGGAAGGGATTTCCACATCCTTGCCGCTCTTACAGTAAAGAACCCTCTACGTAGTTTAACCACTTAACCCCCGGAAGAATTTACCCCCTTCCTGACCAGAGCGTTTTTTGAGATTCGGCACTGCGTCTCTTTAACTGACAATTGCGCGGACGTGCGATGCTGTACCCAAACAAAATGTACATCCTTTTTTTCCCCACAAATAGAGATTTCTTTTGGTGGTATTTGATCACCTCTGCGTTTTTTATTTTTTGCGCTATAAACAAAAAAAGAGCAACAATTTAGAAAATATATATATATTTTTTTAATTTTTGCTATAATAAATATTCCCCAAAAATATATAAAAAACGAATTTTTTCCTCAGTTTAGGCCAATATGTATTCTACATATTTTTGGTAAAAAAAAAAATGCAATAAGCGTATATATTGATTGGTTTGCGCAAAAGTTATAGCGTCTACAAAATAGGGGATAGTTTATGGCATTTTTACTATAAAGTTTTTTTGTATTAGTAATGGCAGTGATCTGGAATTTTTATCATGAATGCGACATTATGGCGGACACATCGGACAATTTTGACACTATTTTGGGACCATTGTCATTTATACAGCGATCGGTGTTATAAAAATGCACTGATTACTGTGTAAATGACACTGTCTGGGAAGGGGTTAAACACTAGGGGGGATCAAGGGGTTAAGTGTGTCTTAGGGAGTGATTCTAACTGTGGGGTGGATGGGCTACCTAGGACATGACAGCGATCACTGCTCCCGGTGACAAGCAGCAGTGATCTCTGTCATGTCACTAGGCAGAACGGGGAAATGCCTTGTTTACATAGGCATCTCCCTGTTCTACCTCTCCACACCGCAATTGCGGACCACCGGCAAACATTGTGTTCCCGGGACCCGCGGGCACGCTCCTGCGCGTGCCCGAAAGGCGGCAAATTTAAAGGGACGTACCTGTATGCCCATCTGCTTGCCTGTGCCATTCTTCCGACGTACATCTGAGTACGGTGGTCAGCAAGCGGTTAAAGGACAATTTCTAATTTAGCCAGTGTAGCACCGGAAAATTTATACCAAGCATCGGTGTGCTAGCTGAAAACTGAAATCAGCCTTACATAGTATTACATAGTAGGTGAGGTTGAAAAAAGAAACAAGTCCATCAATTCCAACCTTTGTGTATGATTATATGTCAGTATTACATTGTATATCCCTGTATGTTGCGGTCGTTCAGGTGCTTATCTAATAGTTTCTTGAAACTATCGGTGCCCCCCGCTGAGACCACCGCCTGTGGAAGGGAATTCCACATCCTTGCCACTCTTACAGTAAAGAACCCTCTACGTAGTTTATGGTTAAACCTCTTTTCTTCTAATTTTAATGAGTGGCCACGAGTCTTGTTAAACTCCTTTCCGCAAAAAGGTTTTATCCCTATTGTGGGGTCACCAGTACGGTATTTGTAAATTTAAATCATATCCCCACTCAAGCGTCTCTTCTCCAAAGAGAATAAGTTCAGTGCTCACAACCTTTCCTCATAACTAATATCCTCCAGACCCTTTATTAGCTTTGTTGCCCTTCTTTGTACTCCATTTCCAGTACATCCTTCCTGAGGACTGGTGCCCAGAACTGGACAGTATACTCCAGGTGCGGCCGGACCAGAGTCTTGTAGAGCGGGAGAATTATTGTTTTATCTCTGGAGTTGATCCCCTTTTTAATGCCAATATTCTGTTTGCTTTGTTAGCAGCAGCTTGGCATTGCTGAGCCTATCATCTACTAGGACCCCCAGGTCCTTTTCCATCCTAGATTCCCCCAGAGGTTCTCCCCCCCCCCCCCCCCCAGTGTATAGATTGCATTCATATTTTTGCCACCCAAATGTATTATTTTACATTTTTCTACATTGAACCTCATTTGCCATGTAGTTGCCCACCCCATTAATTTGTTCAGATCTTTTTGCAAGATTTCCACATCCTGCGGAGAAGTTATTGCCCTGCTTAGCTTAGTATCGCCCGCCTTGCAGCAGCAGTATCTGATATGTCCCGGACTACATTCACACTACAATGTTTTGAATCATGGGCAGATTTGCCGCGAATCTGCCAAGGATTTGACAGCGCTGATGTGTGAATGACAAATTGCGGGACACGCATTTGCGATGCCATTCATTTAAATAACACCTCAAATCGCGGCGTGGGCCTGTCGCGATTGTTGCACGATACATCGTGCTGCAATTGCGGCAAACCACATCGAGGAAGCATGTCGTCCCAAAAGTAGCTACTGAATTTTTTTGGGGCGACATGCTTCCCACGATGCAGGATTTATCGCGCGACAATCGCGGCAGACCCACGCCATGATTTGAGGTGTCATTCAAATGAATGGCATCTCAAAGGCGAGTCCCTCGATTTGCCTTTCACACATCGGCGCTGTCAAATTGCCCACGATTCAAAATGTTGTATTGTGAATGCAGCCTAAGCCCCCGTACACACGGTCGGAAATTCCGACCACAAAATCCGTCCGGTTTTTTCAACGGATTTTGTCCGAAACTGGTGTTGCAAACAAAGTTGTCGGCATGTTACGAACGTGGTGACGTTGGTTGCGTACTACGGAACTACGTAGAGGCTAGTAGCCAATAGCTTTGGTCTCGTAATTTGATCTGAGCATGCGTGGCACTTTGTCTGTCGGAATTCCCTACACGGATTTTGTTGTCGGAAAATTTTAGATCCTGCTCTCAAACTTTTTCCGTCGGAAAAGGCCCGCTATAGCCCACACACAATCGGATTTTCCGACAACATAATCCGATCTGACTTTTTCCATCGGAATATCCGACCGTGTGTACGGGGCATTACAGTTTAAGTATAAGACCACCAAGAGGTATTTTGGTGGTCATATGATTTAATAAAACGCACCTTGCTAATGCACATGTGAACCCGTGCACCAAAGCGCATGCACACCGTCACACCTGCATAGGTGTGAAAGGAGCCTAATGGTGAATGGTGCAAATAATTCCTCCGATCTCTAAATTATTACCATTTGAGTATGGTTACCCCTTTATCAATATGTGGCTACTAAGATACCCCCAAAATACCCAGCAGCGCAATGTCAGACGTGCCATGCCTGAGATGGGCACATCCTACATGACACCACAAAAAAAACAGCTGTATACATTAAAGTACAGTACCCACGAAAGAAAAATTCAGTCCGAGGCACGACTGTTCAAATTTTGTATAGTGTGTGTACACAACTTTCGAAATCTGATCAGACTTTCCAAACATAAATTTCCAAAGGGATGGAATGATTTTGGAAAAGGTTCCTTTGGTGTGATTCCTGTGTGATTGTGGCCCCGTAGAATATACAAATCATATCCAAGTTGCACGACATAATTGCACTGAAAGTCGGATCGAAATCGGATGGCAGCAGTGTGAACCTCGCCGGAATGACAATACAGCCATGGGATCCGGCATACATGCCCTTGGTCAACCCAATAGATACATTTCTGTATGCCACTGGATACATGAGAGGCATAATACAAAGTATCAAATATATGAACTAAGTAAACATAAAAGAGAAAGTAGCGAAATATAACATAAAACAGTCAGCAAAGCAAAAAACTGACCTATGAACTGAATGAGTTGAGTGTAAAGATTAAATAAGTGTACAGGAACAGATTTAGATCAGAATCTCCATTGAGCGTATATGGAAACAGTGTATTGAGCTCATTAATCCAATAAAGCTCTCTGTTTCTTAAGAGCTGTAATACGATCACCCTGCGTTTTAATATAGGTACATGATCAATAACCATGTATTATATATACCATGATAAATAAGTGTATATATGCATATATATATTTGATATATATATATATATATATATATATATATATATATATATATATATATATATATATATATATATATATATATATATATATATATATATATATATATATAATATTATATATATTATATATATATATATATATATATATATATATATATATATATATATATATATATCAAAATATATATATGTATATATACACTTATTTATCATGGTACATATAATACATGGTTATTGATCACGTACCTATATTATCTAATATCTATATATTATCTAATATATATATATATATATATATATATATATATATCTATTAGGGCCGCAACTAGCAATTATTCTCATAATCAATTCGTTGGCCGATTATTGTTTCGATTAATCGGATTAAAAAAAAAAAAAAAAATTTGGTGTATAAATATTATAATTATAGTTATTATGTAAAGTTTAAAAAAAGACAATTTATTCTTGAATATCTCTATGCAGCACGTAAATATAAATAACCAGCTATATGGTGAGGGAACAACATATCTAATCTACTCTAATAACAGACAGATAAGATATATATAGTAGCGTTGCACCGGTATCGGTATCGGTATACATATATACAGTTGTGCTCATAAGTTTACATACCCTGACAGATTTTCAGATTACTTGGCCATTTTTCAGAGAATATGAATAACACACAAACATTTCTTTAACTCGTGGTTAGTGTTTGGCTGAAGCCATTTATCATCAATCAACAGTGTTTACTCTTTTTAAATCATAATCACAACAGAAACTACCCAAATTACTGTGATCAAAAGTTTACATACCCTGGTGATTTTGGCCTGATAACATGCACACAAGTTGACACAAAGGTGTTAGAATGGCTATTAACCACCTGATTACTTTACACTTAAACCCCCCCTCGTGACCAGACCAATTTTCAGCTTTTGGCGCTGTCGCACTTGGAATGACAATTGTGCGGTCATACAACACTGTACCCAAATAACATTTTTACCATTTTTTTCCCACAAATAGAGCTTTCTTTTGGTGGTATTTAATCACAGCTGCGGTTTTTATTTTTTGCTAAACAAATAAAAAAAGATGGAAAATTAAAAAAATAAATAAAATCATGTTTAATAGTTTGTTATAAAATTTTGCAAACAGGTAATTTTTCTGCTTCATTGATATGCACTGATGAGGCGGCACTGGTGGGCACTGATAGGCTGCACTGGTGGGCACTGATAAGCTGCACTGGTGGGCACTGATAGGCTGCACTGGTGGGGACAGATAAGTCGGTACTGAAAGATGGCACTGATGGGCACGGATGGGTGGCACTGATGGGCACGGATGGGTGGCACGGATGGGTGGCACCGATGGATGGCACTGATGGGCACTGATAGATGGCACTGATAGGTGGAACTGATAGATGGCACTGATAGGTGGCACTGATGGGCACTGATAGGTGGCACTGATGGGCACTGGTAGGGGACACTGATGAGCACTGGTAGGGGACACTGATGAGCACTGGTAGGTGACACTGAATGTGCAGCACTGGCACTGTGGGCACTGACAGATGGCACTGTGGGTACTGACATATGGCACTGTGGGCACTGACAGATGGCACTGTGGGCATTGACAGATGGCACTGTGGGCACTGACAGATGGCACTGTGGGCACTGACAGGTGGAGCTAGTGGGCACTTTTATTTGGCAAATGTGGGCACCATGGACCCTGGGCATATTGCAGTGAGAGGGACTGATGTCGGCTTTTTTTTTTCTCCTCGCGCTGTCAGCGCGAGCAGGAAAAAAAAGCCGATTACCGGCTCGGTTATTATCACATGATCAGCTGTCATTGGCTGACAGCTGATCACGTGGTAAGGGGTCAGGATTGACCCCTTACTCGGATCTGTGATCCAGCGAGTCTCACAGATCATTAGATCCGCGCTGTAGCCGTCATTCGGCTATAGCGCGGATCTCAGGTGGTTAAAAAAGGTAACCCTCCTCACCTGTGATCTGTTTGCTTGTAATTAGTGTGTGTGTATAAAAGGTCAATGAGTTTCTGGACTCCTGACAGACCCTTGCATCTTTCATCCAGTGCTGCACTGACGTTTCTGGATTCTGAGTCATGGGGAAAGCAAAAGAATTGTCAAAGGATCTGCGGGAAAAGGTAGTTGAACTGTATAAAACAGGAAAGGAATATAAAAAGATATACAAGGAATTGAGAATGCCAATCAGCAGTGTTCAAACTCTAATCAAGAAGTAGAAAATTGGGGGTTCTGTTGCAACCAAACCACGGTCAGGTAGACCAACTAAAATTTCAGCCACAACTGCCAGAAAAATTGTTTGGGATGCAAAGAAAAACCCACAAATAACTTCAGGTGAAATACAGGACTCTCTGAAAACATGTGGTGTGGCTGTTTCAAGATGCACAATAAGGAGGCACTTGAAGAAAGATGGGCTGCATGGTCGAGTCGATCCATGGAGGCCCCACCTTGCAACTTATGCCGACCTTTTGAGGTACTAGGTCCGACGGAACGAATCCGCCGGACAATTCGATCATGTGTGGGCTTCATCGGACCTTTGACCGGTGGACGGACTTTAGATTTAAAACATGTTTCAAATCTTTCCGACGGACTCGAGTCCAGTCGAAAAATCAGTTTGTCTGTATGCTGGTCTGACGGACGAAAACCGACGCTAGGGCAGCTATTGGCTACTGGCTATGAACTTCCTTATTCTAGTCCCATCGTACGTCATCACGTTCGAATCCGTCGGACTTTGGTGTGCTTGTGTGTGGCCAAGTACGTTTGTTCGGAAAGTCCGTCGGAACTCCGCCGAAAGTCCGTCGGACCTAGTCCGTCGAAAAGTCTGCTCGTGTGTACACGGCATTACAGGAATTAAAGTATCTGCTACCGACGGCTTGGTGCCAGACAGGGCCGTCTTTAAGGCAGGGCCCTGTCATTGTTGTGGGGCCCAAAGCAGCTGCCTCATACTTGCCAACTATCCCAGTTTAAATTCCCTTGTCCCTTGAAGTTTTAGTCCCATGCATTGTCCTGATATCTCAGTGTGAAGTGCTGCTACTAATGCTGCCCAGCTCTGCCCTATTGTTGTGTACAGATGACTCACCTGCAGACCCTGTGTTTACATGTAAATAACCGGCAATCTTATGTAAATAGCGGTGGCATTCATATGTAAATAGCTGCATCCGGTGGCATAGATATGTAAATAAAGGTGGCATTCATATGTATATAATGCTTGCTGCAGTGAGGAGATGATTTGCTGTAACCTCTAGCAACCAATCAGTGAGCAGTATTACTGTACAGCAACCAATCAACAAGCAGAAATCATGTGCTGTAACCTCTAGCAACTAATCAGTGAGCCGTAATTTGTGCTGTAACCTCTAGCAACCAGTCAGGAAGCTGCAAGGATACACTGTAACCTCTAGCTACCAGTCAGGAAGCTGCAATGATACACTGTAACCTCTGGCAACCAATCGCAATCGCTGCCTGATCTGATACAGTAAACTGATTTTAAGTCTAGCTGCTATTTATTGTCAGAGCAGGTGGAGAGCAAAATTGTGTGGGGGGGCCCAAGAAAACGTTTGCCCAGGGTCCAATCGGTATTAAAAACGGACCTGGTGCCAGATACCACAAAGTGTAAGTGGTCTTCAGAGGTCTAGTGGAGCCCATGCCTCGATGGGTCAGGGGCGAACTGACAACTCATGGGGCCCCCAGGCAATAGAAGATTATGGGGCCCCCGGGCAATTGGAGATTATGGGGCCACACAGTATACAGTAGTGGAAGTCTCGGGGGTAAGGAGGCACAGAAGTGGAAGTCTCGGGGGTAAGGAGGCACAGAAGTGGAAGTCTCGGGGGTATACACACACACAGTATACAATCACACAGTATACACAGACATGTATACACAGACATGTTTCTATTGGCTGAGAAGGTACTGGAGAGGTGGGGCAGCTATAATCTCGGGATTTTTAGACCAAAAGGATGTCGGTAAGGGACATTTCAGAGACAGATGTAAATAAAAAAACACAGATTTTTACATACTGTCCCTGGTTTTACTGAGGCTGGCAACCCTGATGGGGCCCCCTAGTGGCCCGGGGCCCTCGGGCAGTGCCCGAGTGGCCGAATGGTCAGTCCGCCCCTGGTCAGGGCTGTTTTGGTGGCAAAGGGGGGAACTACTCAATATTAGGTGGGTGGTCACAATGTCATGGCGGATCAGTATATATATATATATATATATATATATATATATATATATATATATATATATATATATATATATATATATTATATCTGTGTATTTAGCTGCATGCCTGGATTTCATCTTTCAAGGTCAAGCTTTCTATGATTGTCCTCAGTAGAGTTTCTGACTTTAGTATTTTCCTGGTGATAATTAGCAGGCCACTGTACGATTTTTGCTGCTCTAATAAGATAAGTCGGGGAAACCGCGGTTCCCGTTGCCACCCATATTCCAGATGTCCCGTCCAGTTTGCGATGTTATTGTGAAGGAGAACTCAGATCTCGGAAGAGCGTTGCGTACAACAATAATCTTTGGAGAAAGCCGCCTGTAGCTCTCGGTGTGAAGACAAAGGGCTTATTATGTAGCCGGCGAGCGAAACATGTACACACTCATCTCAAGTCTGGGGCGTCGGGCTCAGGAAAGTCTGCGATTATTGTAGCAGACAATCCTCCCTAATTATATGTATCCTTTTATGACTTTTGTTTCAGATTTTGTTTTTTAATTAATCCAATAATGAACGTAATGAACCTGGGTTCATGTTTTACAGGGGAAGGGGTGTAACGCTGGCGGAGGAGAGCGGGTAGCCGCCTACCTAAAGGGAAACCGTCTGAAAAGAAAAGTGCGTTGTGTTTTCAGCAAATTACACTGGTTATTTTAACCCCTCCCTGATGGCCTTATGCATATACACTATGTTACCAAAAGTATTGGGACGCCTGCCTTTACACGCACATGAACTTTAATGGCATCCCAGACTTAGTCCGTAGGGTTCAATATTGAGTTGGCTCCACCCTTTGTAGCTATAACAGCTTCAACTCTTCTGGGAAGGCCGTCCACAAGGTTTAGGAGTGTGTCTATGGGAATGTTTGACCATTCTTCCAGAAGCGCATTTGTGAGGTCAGGCACTGATGCTGGTTGAGAAGGCCTGACTCGCAGTCTCCGCTCTAATTCATCCCAAAGTTGTTCTATTGGGTTGAGGTCAGGACTCTGTGCAGGTCAGTCAAGTTCGTCCACCTCAAACTCAGTCATCCATGCCTTTATGGACCTTGCTTTGTGCACTGGTGCGCAGTCATGTTGGAACAGGAAGGGGCCATCCCCAAACTGTTCCCACAAAGTTGGGCGCATGAATGTCTTGGTATCCTGACGCCTTAAGGAGTAGTTTACACTTGCTTCAAAACATGGCTTTGGACATGCTTTGTTAAAGCTCTCTGAACGCCAGTCAAAGCTCCTGTCACTAAATAAAATGGTTAGCTTACAGTCCTGTTTACACCTTGCTTTTGGTTGGTGCTTCCATGAGGCTTCGGTGGGGCTTTGGTGGAGCTTCAATGAGGCTTCAGGGGGGCTTTGTGGGGCTTCGATGAGGCTTCAGGGAGGCTTCGATGAGGCTTCAGGGGGGCTTCGGTGGGGCTTTGATGAGGCTTCAGTGGGGCTTCGAGGGGCTTCGGTGGGGCTTCGATGAGGCTTCAGTGGGGCTTCGTGGGTTTTCGGTGGGGCTTCGATGAGGCTTCAGTGGGGCTTTTGTGGGGCTTCGATGAGGCTTCAGTGGGGCTTTTGTGGGGCTTCGATGAGGCTTCAGTGGGGCTTTTGTGGGGCTTTGATGAGGCTTCAGTGGGGCTTTGGTGGGGCTTTGATGAGGCTTCAGTGGGGCTTTGGTGGGGCTTTGATGAGGCTTCAGTGGGGCTTCAAGCGAGCTTTGCCATAGACTCCTATGGAGGCTTTGAAGACACTTTGAAGCACCACTGAACATGGGGTATCATTTTTGAAGCAAAGCAAAAGCAAGGTTTAAACAGGACTGTAAGCTAACCATTCTATTTAGTGACAGGAGCTTTGACTAGCGTTCAGAGAGCTTTAACAAAGCCCGTCCGAAGCCTTAAGAGTTTCCTTCACTGGAACTAAGGGGCCAAGCCCAACCCCAGAAAAACAAACCCCACATCAAAATCCCCCCTCTACCAAATGGTTTGGTCCAGGCAAGGGCCGGCGGGATGGGCTCCCGTTCATGTGATCACCGTGACAGCCAATCACAGTGATCACATCACTGGGAAGCCAATGTAATGCCTTCAGTGTTATGACATTTTAAAAGGCCACTTGTCATTGGCTGGAAAGGGGTAAACATATTTTTAATGCTGGCAACTTTATTAAACTAGATTAGCCAGTAGAGTGAAGAAGGTGTTTCATTGCAGTCACCCAGCCTTCCTGCTTAGCAACTGTTGAGATAAAATATCAGCTACAAGGGGAGGGGGGGGGCATTTTTTTAGATCAGGGGTCGGCAACCCATTGGGTAGATCGCATCTCTTTTTTGCCGACCCCCAAAACCTGGACAAGAGCTGCGGCGGCATTTACTCAAACCGATCCCCTTTTTCTCCTGCAGCAGCTGAAAGGAAACTTCTCCTCCTCTGCCACCCACCGCCATTCAGCTACTGCTGGAGGAAAGTGGATCTGTTCCAGTAAATGTCACCTCCGCCGCCCCTCCTGTCCAGGTTCCCCTTCTTTCAGATGTCCGGGTACTCCTGTGTGCTGCCCCGGTCCCCCCCCCCCCCTTCTCTGCAGCGCTGCCGGCTTCCTCTCCTGCTGACTGCTGTGGGGGATATTCTGAATGGAGATGGGGGGGGGATGACATAAATGACATATTTACCGACCCCTACCTTTTCTTAATAAACACAGTGAGCGATCAGTTCCATAGTTTGATTATATTGTGTTTATTCTTTGCATGTTGTGCTACATCATCTTTTGTATATATTTAATACGGTTAGAATCACTTATAGGCATTGGCTAGCAACTTTTACAAATAATTTGATACATATCATTGGATTGCACAGATTGAATATTGGTATACAGTACTGATCACTCACTGAGTTCATTCATGACGGAAGCATAGTGAACTGTGTTTACTATGCTTCCGTTTGTGAATGATTATCTGTACAGAACATTTCCTGTCCATTCATTCTGTGTAGCTGAGGCTGCAGAGATGGACGTTGAGGACTGTATCCTCAATCTTCTTTCTCTGTCTCAAAAGTGAGGCAGTGAGACATCAGGGGGCTGTTTAGACCTCTGATATTTTCCCAAAGTCTCCCAACAGGGCTGCTAAAAAAAATTGTAAAAATAATGAAAAAAATTGAATTGAAAAAAAAATAATAAAAAAAATAAAATAATAAAAACTACTGACACCATCCACTGCCCTAATGGCACCAACCTCTGCCCTACTGACAGCATCCACTGCTTTACTGACGCCATCCTCTGCCCTACAGTCACTGTCCACTGCTCTACTGACTGACACCATCCACTGTGGACATATCCTTTTTCCGATATGTAAACAAAATTTTGGTCTTTTCTTGTAACTAGTAGTTTTGTGATTTGTCTACTGCTGAATGATTAATTATTTTATTTTTTATTATTTTTACATGTTAAAAATAAACTAAAACTAACCAACTGCCCTAATGACACCAACCACTGCCTTACTGACACCATCCTCTGCCCTACTGACACAGTCCACTGCCTAACTGAATCGTCCTCTGCTCTACTGAAACCATCCTCTGTCCTACTGACACTGTCCACTGCCCTATTGACACTGTCCTCTGCCCTACTGACACCGTCCACTGCCCTACTGACACCGTCCACTGCCCTACTGACAGTCCTCTGCCCTACTGACAGTCCTCTGCCCTACTGACACCGTCCACTGCTCTACTGACACCGTCCACTGCCCTACTGACAGTCCTCTGCCCTACTGACACCGTCCACTGCTCTACTGACAGTCCTCTGTCCTACTGACACCGTCCACTGCTCTACTGACACTGTCCTCTGCCCTACTGACACCGTCCACTGCTCTACTGACACTGTCCTCTGCCCTACTGACACCGTCCTCTGCCCTACTGACACCGTCCACTGCTCTACTGAAACCATCCTCTGTCCTACTGACACCGTCCACTGCTCTACTGACACCGTCCTCTGCCCTATTGACACTGTCCTCTGCCCTACTGACACCGTCCACTGCTCTACTGACAGTCCTCTGTCCTACTGACACCGTCCACTGCCCTACTGACACCGTCCACTGCCCTACTGACAGTCCTCTGCCCTACTGACACCGTCCACTGCTCTACTGACAGTCCTCTGTCCTACTGACACCGTCCACTGCTCTACTGACACTGTCCTCTGCCCTACTGACACCGTCCTCTGCCCTACTGACACCGTCCACTGCTCTACTGACAGTCCTCTGCCCTACTGACACCGTCCACTGCTCTACTGACACTGTCCTCTGCCCTACTGACACTGTCCTCTGCCCTACTGACACCGTCCACTGCTCTACTGACAGTCCTCTGCCCTACTGACACCGTCCACTGCTCTACTGACAGTCCTCTGTCCTACTGACACCGTCCACTGCTCTACTGACACTGTCCTCTGCCCTACTGACACCATCCTCTGCCCTACTGACACCGTCCACTGCTCTACTGACAGTCCTCTGCCCTACTGACACCGTCCACTGCTCTACTGACACTGTCCTCTGCCCTACTGACACCGTCCACTGCTCTACTGACACCGTCCACTGCTCTACTGACGCCGTCCTCTGCCCTACTGACACCGTCCTCTGCCCTACTGACACCGTCCACTGCTCTACTGACACCGTCCTCTGCCATACTGACACCGTCCTCTGCTCTACTGACACCGTCCGCTGCCCTACTGACACTGTCCTCTGCCCTACTGACACTGTCCTCTGCCCTACTGACACCGTCCACTGCTCTACTGACAGTCCTCTGCCCTACTGACACCGTCCACTGCTCTACTGACACCGTCCACTGCTCTACTGACACTGTTCTCTGTCCTACTGACACCGTCCACTGCTCTACTGACAGTCCTCTGCCCTACTGACACCGTCCACTGCTCTACTGACACTGTTCTCTGTCCTACTGACAACGTCCACTGCTCTACTGACACTGTCCTCTGCCCAACTGACACCTTCCTCTGCCGTACTGACACCGTCCACTGCCGTACTGACACCATCCACTGCCGTACTGACACCATCCACTGCTCTACTGACACCATCCTCTGCTAAATTGACACCATCCTCTGCTCTACTGACACCAACCCACAGTCCACTGCTCTAGTACTGACTGACACAATCCACTGCCCTAATAACACCAGCCTCTGCCCTACTGACACCATCCACTGCTCTACTACTGACACCATCCACTTCTCTACTACTGACACCGTCCACTGCTAAAATGACACCATCCTCTGCCCTACTGGCACAGTCCACTGCTCTACTGATACCATCTACTGCCCTACTGACACTGTCCACTGCTCTACTGTCTGACTCTGTCCACATTTAAGGTAGGCTAAATTTACATTTTTACAGTGACATTTCATTATATTTTTCTAAATTTTCCTTAGTATTTAGATAGGCCTTGTCATTGAATTCTTAGAAGAAAAAAATGGACGGCGAACCCTGTGATTTTTGATCTCTTGCCTAGCCCTGTTTTAGATTTACCAATACTAAGGACTTGTTCAAACCTATGCATTTTTTAGTGCATTTTCAGTTTTGGAGAAACACGTTCACATCTATGCATTTTATGGAAAGGGCCATAGACTTCAATGGATCAAAAACATGTATTGAAAAATGCAAAATGCCCCTGGAATATGCAAAATGCAATACATAACACAATGACATAATTTTTTTGGGTGAATAATGATTTGATTTGGTATATTTTCTATATTTTTGGATGCATAGAATGCACTTTTTGGTTAAGTTCTATTGGCAGATAGCATGTCTAATTTTATTTGTTTTCTTTTTTTAATGCACAATAAAAAAAATTGTGTAGAATAATACTTGGCTGTGTGTTTTACTTCAAATGACAGTTTGGGAGTCGGTAGTTACATTAAAAAAAAATACAATGTAAAATTAACAAGAGACACCAACATAGTTGTATCTTTGATCTTAAAAACTACGGGATAATGGTGTTGTGGTAACTTGCCCAAATAAATAAAAATAATAAAAACATAATAATATTATTCTTGATATCACTAGAAGAAAAAAACCTTTGAAAATTAGTTTGCATTAACTCCATCAGTATCACCAGCAAAGCAGCTTCATTATTATCCCACTAAAGAAGAAGAGAATTGTGCGCTGCATTTCCAGATTTCATAATTTGCCGCGTCACGAATGTTAATTCTCCATTACGAACGCTAGTTTACAAGACCGAACCGCTTCTGCTTCCGAGCATGCGTGTTTGTACTTTGGACTTTTGTCCGACGGACTTGTGTACACACGCTCGGAAAATCCGACAACACACATTTGTCCGCGGAAAATTTGAAAACCTGCCATCCAACATTTGTCCGTGGAAAATTGTCTAAAGGAGCGTACAAACAGTCGGATTTTCTGCCAATAGCCTGTCATCACACAATTCCCGTCGGAAAATCCAATCGCGTGTACGAGGCTTTAGAGTGATCGGCATTCTGGCGTTTGGTCACCATCATCCAGATCGCCCGTGTGACATCAACCTTAAACGCCAGAACTGAATACACAGAAATCAGAATCCTTTGGCAGGTAAAGGAGCCCCCCATAGATGTACATCTGTTAATCTGGAATTCAGCTTTAATTTAATTTAATCGACAAAAAAAATGTTAGTGCTACACATAGAAAACAGCCTGCGAACACAACAATCAACAGTGGCCAACGACCTTCGCAGAACTGAAAACTGACAACATTTCACAAAATACAGATAGGAGGTGTGAGATCTATCCAAACAACAACGGGGACATCTTTCTGGAAAAATAGAAATCATCCCAACACAGGCAATAAATATTATTAGAATCCTTATGTAGCGCACCCTCCGAAGGAGCCGCGAGTAGAATGGGATCTCACACCCTGCACGGCCAGGCACACTGAATTTCCACAGCCATTCAGAGTCAGAGGACAGTCCATGACTTCGTTTTTATTTTTTTTATTGAGGGATTATAACTTGGATAGGGATTGGAAATTTTGGGATTCCCACTTGACTTGAGAACAACGTTCAGGGACAACTCTTCCTATGTACAGTCCTATATGAACTCCACTTCTTCCTCCAGCAGAACTCAGCAATGTCACCCTGTTGTGGTTTTATAGCAAAGACCCATTACAGGCAGGGACTCACAACCCCTATACTTGGAGAACAGGGTGACACAGCTCACACTTTCCACCACCTATTCAGGCACTGCCAACCCACCTGGCTGCAGCTGCCCCTTTTTCTAGCCCTCCAGGCTAACTTCTCCACCATAGTCCTCCAGATTGACACTCACCAGCCCATCTGGCTGACTCTCAGGAGATCTCCCGGACGTGCTGACCTGCTCCTGCTGTTCTCTCTCCTTGCTCCCATGAATCCAAGAACGGTTTCATCCATTTGTTGTAGGGGGAATCTTCCAGGACCCGAGCCCCAGGCCCAAAGTAACCCCCCCCCAGACTAGGGGACACTCTCAAGGGCCATCGACAGCCTCCTCAGCACTCCATCTCCATCTTCCACCTGACCGCCCCTGATGGCATGGCTCATGGCTATTTATGTGGTGGCTTGCCCTGTTACAGCCCCTTTCTGCTGGGGATTGGCTGGGGCCCTCATAAATATTCCAAACAGCCCCTCCTAGCCTCCACCCACTGCATCTGGAAGCTTCTCCAAGGTTCCAGAAAACAGGGAAGCACCAGAAGAGCTGTCTGAATGAGTCACTAATCCCTGACCCAGATTCAACCCAGGCTTGGCTCTCAACCAATGTACCTACACTAACAACTAAACTATGTACACTAGCATACTAGCTAGAGGGTGCTACACTTAGAAAAGTCTTCCTGAAAGGCTAATTCAGAAAGGTGGTACAATACTCCAGGACAGCTATGCTGTGCCGATGTGCCAAGGGGAGCAGATGTTAGTTGTTAGATGTGATAGTGGCCGGTCAGCCAAGCAAAGCCAGGATTAGCTTTGATTGACTGTTCATAACAGTAAACTGGAAGCGATGACATCACTTCCGGTTTACTCTGAAACCATCGGCGCCAGTTTTTAAAAATCGAAAGCATTAAAAAACACTGATCTTGGTGTTTTGAATGCTTTTAAGTGCAGAGGAAGAATTTGGGATGTTTACATTCTTTGTGACAGCAATAAAAGTGATAGATAAAAAAAAGCAGCAGTGTAAAAATAAAAATAAAATAAAATGAATTAATAATGAAAACATTTTTCTTTTTTTAAAGTGCCCCCCCTGTCCTGTCCTGCCGTGCTTGCATGTAAAGGCGAACACGCGCGTCGGTCCCGCATGCACGCAAACAACGATTGTCTCACACATGTAAGGTATCACCGCGAACGCCAGATCATGGGCAGTAATTCTATATATGGCATTTGGACAAATCTTGTCTCAGGGTCTGATGAGGAAGAAGCAGCTGTTCACTGTGAAAGGCCTCAGTTTCCCCATTAGACCCTGAGACAAGAACGGTATACAACGGCTGGGGTAGAACAAATTACAACGGCTAGGGCAGCACAAAACCAAAATACACTACTGACTGAACCCCCACATCCACCAGGCCAGGGTTGTGGGCTAGAGGCCCTTGTTTCATCATCATGGGGACAATGTGTTTTGCCAATAGGGTCCCTCCTGGTAAGTAGCTCCCCAATATCAAGGGCATGTGAGCTGGTATGGTGCAAGAGGGGGGTGCATGCCCTATATGCTCAGATAGGGGTTCCGGTGGTGATTATTGGAGGGTGGGCATACACATTTTATTTATTTTTTTGCGTGGTGTCTCCCTTGATGCTTTTTTTTTCTTTGCAAATGTCAGTTTTGCTGTAGTAGATTGTATACATTGAACAGATGTGCCACTTCACAGGCAGGTTAACAGCACCCCCCAGGCATGTTATTTAAAGGAATTTTTTGCACTTTTAATGTTGCCCGTTAAGCATAGTTAAATTAGCTTCTCCCTGCCAAATGGAATTAAGAAAATGTTCTTGCTTTGGAACATGTTCCCCAGGGCAGTGCCCAACCCCCCCCCCATGCCATTTCTTTGACAACCCCTTGCCTAATAGCCTAGAAAATGGTCATTACTGTTTTTTTTTAATTCGTCTCTTATTGACTTTAATGGAGTTTGAATTTGGCACCTGAACGTTCATTAAGTTTGCAAACTTACCCAAACCTTGGGCATTCTTCACACTGCTAGTTAACACCTTATTCCAGTTTACTATATCCAATTGAAGACCAAAATACGTACTTTTATGTCAGTACTTGAAGTGGTTATACCGGGATGATGCCTGCAGCTGCAGGCATCATCCCAGTATTGTTTTTCCGGGAGGCGGCCGGCTTTTTTGAAAAAGCCATCAGAGCAGCTAGTTAGCCGCTGGATTGCTTTTACAGGTGGCAGTAGGGGTTGCTCCGATCTCTCGCTGCCTCCGGTGCCTCTCCGGGCTCTCCATCCCACCGGAGAACCTGGAAGTGAAACCGGCGGCTCCGCCTGCTTACCATTTTCATCACTTCAGGTATAATAGACCCAAGATCTCTCCATGAAGTAGACATGTGCTATTCATTTCGTTCCGAATTCGTTTTTTTTTTTTCAACAAATTCTTAATTCGGAAATATCCGAATTAACGAAAAACCTGTTTAACAAATTTTTCCGAATACTCGTAAATTCTAATATTCAAAAATTTGTACATTCGGAAATTTGGAAATCTGAAATAATAATTACCTAATAATAACTTAACTATTAAATTATAGTTATTGTAATTTCCTTTCAAATTTGGCTGTTAGTGAACGTAACAAATACAAATTTATCCCAAGTTACGAATTATGCGAAATAATGAATGCCACATCTAAATGAATGGAACCTAATGAATTAATAATAATAAATAACAATGATAATAATAAAAACTTTTTATTATTATTATTTATTATTAATTTGTTCCGTTTCATTTGTTTAAATGCGGCATTTGTTATTTCGGATAATTCGTAACTTCGGATAAATTCGTATTTCTTACGTTCACCAACAGCCAAATTTGAAAGGAAATTACAATACCTATACCTAATTTAATAGTTAGTTACTATTTAAGATTTTCTAATTTCCAAATTTACGAATGTACGAATGTATGAATTTACGAATTGCGATCATAACAAATGACCCGAAAAAAAAAAAAAAAAAAATTTATGAAACGAAAACGAAAATGAACAAATTTTTTGGCAGTGCACATGTCTACCATGAAGAGTACCTGTCACTGCTTATTGCTGTCACAAGGGACGTTTACATTCCTTGTAACAGAAATCAAAGTAATCCAAAAAAAAAATGTCAAAAACAGGGTAAAAATAAAACAATAATAAAATACATTTTTTTTTTTTAAAGCGCCCCCACGCCCAAAGGTGAACGTACGCGTTGGTCCCTCGCGCATACGTAAACGGTGATCGTACACGTGAGGTATTGCCGCAAACGTCTGAGCGAGAGCAATCATTCTAGCACCAGACCTGCTGTGTAACTCTCCACTTGTAACCTGTAAAGTCTTTTAAAGCATCACCTATGGAGATTTTTAAATGCCATAGCTTGGCACCATGCGGCAAGCGTGCATAATTTCGAAGTGTGACATGTTAGGTATCTATTTACGCGGTGTATCACCATCTTTTTATATTTTACCAAAAAATTGGATATTATATTGTGTTTGTGTGCATTAAAATTCATTAAAGTATATTCTTTCCAAAAAATGTGCATTTGAAAAAGCGCTGCGCAAATACCGTGTGACACAAAAAAATTCCAACACCCACCATTTTCCTTCTCCAGGGTCTCTGCTAAAAAGTATATATATAAATTTGTAGCAAAAAAAGTGTCAGAAAAGGCCTGACCTTCAAGTGGATATTATGGTTTCGCATGTCTACTTAAAGGGGTGTTCCAGCGGAATTTTATTTTATTTTTTAAAGTCAGCAGCTACAAACACTGTAGCTGCTGACTTTTAATAAGGACAATTACCTGTCCATGGCGCCTCGTGTCCCAGCGCCGCCATCCTCACTAAGGGAAACAGGCAGTGGAGCCTTGCGGCTTCACTAACCATTTGCTACTGCGCATGCGCGAGTCACGCGGCGCTTTGTGAATGGGGCGCGCTGTGTTCTGGGACACACACAGTTCCCAGAACACACTGTGCCACCTTCCCCAGAAGACAACGCGAGGAGGAGAGAAGACTGAAGATCACTGCAGAGTAGGAAGAGGCAGATTAGGAAGACTGCCTAGCAACAGGGGTTTCTGGTAAGTTAAGAAAAACATTTTTTTCAAATGTTTATTTATTATTTTTTTTTAAGAATATTAATGCAATTTTTTTTTTTTTTTTTTTTTTTTTAGGGTGGTCCTCCACTTTAAAGCTGAACACCAGGATAAGTACATATGTCTAAATACAATAGTCCTTTGTATTCTTCATTGAATCTTGGTGTGCTTGTTTTCCTTTTTATCCAGATCTGTGTATTGTGTATTCTTGAATTTTGGTGGGCGTTCCTTCTGTGAGAGAAGCTTCCTGTAATAAAGACCGCTCACTGCTGCTCTCTCTCCTTGTCCAAGGTGACTGGTCTTGTCTCCGCCCCCTCCTGTAGTTCTCTACAGGCAGTCTGCCCTTTGCACAGGCTTTGTATAGCACAGTGATGATGTCACTGCTGTGACTGTAGTTCAGCTTTAACTATGTAGAGAGAAGAAAAAATATATATACCAAGACCAGCAACGCCTTAAGCCCCATACACACGGCCGGAAAATCCGACCACCAAATCCATCGGATTTGGTCCGACGGATTTAGTCTGACACTGGTGTTGCATACACACGGTCGGACAAAGTTGTCGGAAAATCCGATCATTCTGAACGTGGTGACGTTTGTTGCGTACGACAGGACTATGTAGAGGCTAGTAGCCAATAGCTTTGGTCTTGTAATGTGATCTGAGCATGCGTGGCACTTTGTCCGTCGGAATTCGTTACACACGATCGGAATTGGTGTGATCGGACTTTGTTGTCGGAAAATTTTTAGAGCAGGAGATAGAACTTTGTCCGTCGGACAATCCGATGGTGCATACACACGGTCGGAATTTCCGACAACATTGTCCTATAGGACAGAATCCATCGGAAAATCCGACCGTGTGTATGGGGCTTTACTGTCATTCTTCATCCTGAGGTGCATATTGAACCAACTTTAATTAAAGTGGTAGTAAACCCTTACATATACCCAGTGAAGTGACTGGCCTCAGGTGATACCCAGAGATTAAACAAATACATAAGTTGTTCTTGATTATCTGTAATATTCACTTCTCCACATACATTCAAAGAATTTATAAAGCTTGTCTGAGTTGTCAGAAAGCAGGGGCGGAGAGCTGAAATTACACTCTGCAGGACTCAATGAGAAGAGCTCTGGGAGCTGATTGGAGGGAAGGGACACCCCCACCCCCATCCCCCTTCACACAGCAGATTAAAGCAATGGTTACCACCCATTCAGACCTCACGGACCACTAAACTCAGTTTTGAATCCTGCGGACCACTTACATGATCTTTACATGCTTTATTCACACAATATTCCAGCTCTCTGCCCCCCTCACCCTGGATCACACGGCTGCTTTATACACGCAATGCTCTGGCTCTCTGCCCCTTCCCCCTGGATCACAATGCTGCCTTATACACACAATGCTCTGGCTCTCTGCTCCTATATGCCTGGATCACAATGCTGCCTTATACACACAATGCTCTGGCTCTCTGCTCCCCTATCCCTGGATCACAATACTGCCTTATACACACAATGCTCTGGCTCTGTGCTCCCCTAACCCTGGATCACACAGCTGCCTTATACATACAATGCTCTGGCTCTGTGCTCCCCTAACCCTGGATCACACAGCTGCCTTATACACACAATGCGTTGGCTCTGTGCTCCCCTAACCCTGGATCACACAGCTGCCTTATACACACAATGCTCTGGCTCTCTGCTCCCATATCCCTGGATCACAATGCTCTGGCTCTCTGCTCCCCTATACCTGGATCACACAGCTGCCTTATACACACAATGCCCTGGCTCTCTGCTCCCCTATCCCTGGATCACAATGCTGCCTTATACACACAATGCTCTGGCTCTCTGCTCCCATATCCCTGGATCACAATGCTCTGGCTCTCTGCTCCCCTATACCTGGATCACACAGCTGCCTTATACACACAATGCCCTGGCTCTCTGCTCCCCTATCCCTGGATCACAATGCTGCTTTATACACGCAATGCTCTGGCTCTCTGCCCCTTCCCCCTGGATCACAATGCTGCCTTATACACACAATGCTCTGGCTCTCTGCTCCTATATGCCTGGATCACAATGCTGCCTTATACACACAATGCTCTGGCTCTCTGCTCCCCTATCCCTGGATCACAATACTGCCTTATACACACAATGCTCTGGCTCTGTGCTCCCCTAACCCTGGATCACACAGCTGCCTTATACATACAATGCTCTGGCTCTGTGCTCCCCTAACCCTGGATCACACAGCTGCCTTATACACACAATGCTCTGGCTCTGTGCGCCCCTAACCCTGGATCACACAGCTGACTTATACACACAATGCTCTGGCTCTCTGCTCCCCTATCCCTGGATCACAATACTGCCTTATACACACAATGCTCTGGCTCTGTGCTCCCCTAACCCTGGATCACACAGCTGCCTTATACATACAATGCTCTGGCTCTGTGCTCCCCTAACCCTGGATCACACAGCTGCCTTATACACACAATGCTCTGGCTCTCTGCTCCCATATCCCTGGATCACAATGCTCTGGCTCTCTGCTCCCCTATACCTGGATCACACAGCTGCCTTATACACACAATGCCCTGGCTCTCTGCTCCCCTATCCCTGGATCACAATGCTGCCTTATACACACAATGCTCTGGCTCTCTGCTCCCCTATCCCTGGATCACAATGCTGCCTTTTACACACAATGCTCTGGCTCTCTGCTCCC
Source organism: Lithobates sylvaticus (assembly GCA_028564925.1). Classification (NCBI taxonomy): domain Eukaryota; kingdom Metazoa; phylum Chordata; class Amphibia; order Anura; family Ranidae; genus Lithobates; species Lithobates sylvaticus. The sequence goes on along the minus strand of CM053026.1, from coordinate 47,393,094 downwards.
ATATCCCTGGATCACAATGCTGCCTTATACACACAATGCTCTGGCTCTCTGCTCCCCTATCCCTGGGTCACAATGCTGCCTTATACACACAATGCTCTGGCTCTCTGCTCCCCTATCCCTGGGTCACAATGCTGCCTTATACACACAATGCTCTGGCTCTCTGCTCCCCTATCCCTGGGTCACAATGCTGCCTTATACACACAATGCCCTGGCTCTCTGCTCCCATATCCCTGGGTCACAATGCTGCCTTATACACACAATGCTCTGGCTCTCTGCTCCCCTATCCCTGGATCACACAGCTGCCTTATACACACAATGCTCTGGCTCTCTGCTCCCCTATCCCTGGATCACAATGCTGTCTTATACACACAATGCTCTGGCTCTCTGCCTCCCTCCCCCTGGACCACAATGCTGCCTTTTACATACCAGCCTTCAGTGGCTGACGTTGTTACATAGACGAATATGCCTTGCAGAATGCTTGACCGCCTACTGCGCATGCCAGAAATCAGTGTCCACTTAGTTAGGGAGTTAGGGATTCTTAACAACGTAATTTTCGTAAGGGTTATGTGATTTTTGGCGTGCACTTGTGCAGTAGTCAGTCGAGCATTCTGCCAGCCATACAGCGTAATTTTCGTAAGTGGTCGCTGATTTCTGGCGTGCGCAGTAGGTGGTCAGGCATATTCGTCTGTGTAACGATGCGTTGTGCATGCGATGTGCGGCCAATATGGCGATACAGCTGAATAGACGTCACAGGAAATGACATGGGTTGCAGATTCTGCCAGGTTGGTCCTTTTCTCAGAACAGGCTGTCCACAAGGTTTAGGAGTGTGTCTATGGAAATGTTTGACCGTTCTTCCAGGAGCTCATTTATGATGCTAACCCCTTAAGAGTTCCCTTCACTGGATCTAAGGGGCCAAGCCCAACCCCTGAAAAACAACCCCACACCATAATCCCCCCTCCACCAAATGATTTGGACCAGTGCACAAAGCAAGGTCCATAAAGACACGGATGAGTGTGTTTGGGGTGAAGATGGTAAATGTTAGCATAGTAGCTTACACACTATATTATCAAAAGTATTGGGACACTTGCCTTTACACGCACATGAACTGTAATGGCATCCCAGTCTTAGTCCGTAGGGTTCAATATTGAGTTGGCCCATCCTCTGCAGCTATAACAGCTTCAACTCTTCTGGGAAGACTGTCCACAAGGTTTAGGAGTGTCTATGGGAATGTTTGACCATTCTTCCAGAAGCGCATTTGTAAAGGTTTGCAGTCTCTGCTTTAATTCATCCCAAAGGTGTTCTATGGGGTTGAGGTCAGGACAGTCAAGTTCCTCCACCCCAAACTCGCTCATCCATGTCTTTATGGACCAACCCAATAGAACACCTTTGGGATGAATTAGAGCGGAAACTGCAAGTCAGGCCTTCTTGTCCAACATCAGGGCCTGACCTCACAAATGCACTTCTGGAAGAATGGTCAAACATTCCCATAGACACACAATGTGCGTGTAAAGACAGGCGTCCCAATACTTTTGGTAATATAGTGTAGACACTACACCATAGCTGCCAGTCCACATTGTAACCTTTTTGTAGAAAATCCATCCTCTCCACAGGCCCTCATAACCCAAGCCGCCCTACCCCCAGCTGTAGCGGTGCCCTCCTAATAAATCGCCCGCAGCGTGTTTTACGGAAAAAAATCAGTTTCCCAAGGCAGATGTAACAGACAGCTATGACAAGTGTTTTCGTCACCGAGTCAGTTTTCAAAGGAATTCACATTACATTTAATGCCTTCAGCTCTTGGACCTCTCCCAAGCAGGGAAGGAGATGTCACAGAAAGTCGGGACAACCTCACTACAAGCCGCTACACGGCCTGCAGGCTCCTTTACTATAAAAGTAAAATCATGTTTGATTTGACTTTACTCTCCCTGTGGGCACGTATCCAACAGGCAGAGAGAAGGTTATTATCATTCCTCCATCGTGTTGCTAAGTAGATGATTTACATTTGGATCTGTTTGGACACGGCGATTTCACGTTCGCGGCTTTTCCTTCGTTTAAGTGACTCCATTATGAAAATAAGGAAATATATATCAGATTAATGCATAGCCCCCCCCCCCCCAGTTCACTGTACCGTACCCCCCGATAACATATTGGCATGACGTGTATGGGTAGAAACGTGATAGCACACAATACCTGCTTACCCCCAGTTCTCCTGGAACACAACCTCACTACATGGCTGCTGTAAAATCGCAAAAAATTAGATGCATTTTACTTAAAGAGGAAGTAAAGCCGTTTTTTTATTTTTTTTTTAAATAGGAACCTGCAAGGCAAAGGCATATTGAGCTAGTATGCATAGCATACTAGCTCATTATGAATGACTTACCTGAGAACGAAGCCCCTGTAGCGGTCTACATCCACGATCTTCTGCGCCGCCATCCAGGGCCGGAGTGACTTCCGGGTCTCGCCGCTCCAACGCTGTGATTCGCTGGAGCGGCGATGACGTCACTGCCTATCGGACAATGTTGTCGGAAATTCCGACCGTGTGTAGGCTCCGTCGGACTTTTTCCGTCGGATTTTCCGACGGACAAAGTTTTATCTCCTGCTCTCAAATTTTCCGACAACAAAGTCCTATCGGACTTTTTCCGATCGTGTGTAGTGAATTCCGACGGACAAAGTGCCACGCATGCTCAGATCACATTACAAGACCAAAGCTATTGGCTACTAGCCTCTACGTAGTCCCGTCGTAGGCAACAAACGTCACCACGTTCAGAATGATCGGATTTTCCAACAACTTTGTCCGACCGTGTGTACGCAACACCAGTGTCCGACAAAATCCGTTGGAAAAAATCCGATGGATTTTGTGGTCGGATTTTCCGACCGTGTGTATGGGGCATAAGACTGGGATGCCATTAAAGGGGAACCAAAACCACCTACTTATCCCCAAAGCCCGCTACACATTGAAGGGAGAAGGAAGATTCGCAGTACAAGGACCTCGGCTATGGAACTCTCTACCAAACAACATCCGCTTGGAAGAAAACCATCAGGCCTTCAGGAAAAAACTCAAGACCCGCCTCTTCTAATATAGCAGGACAACAAGGGCAGACAAGCGCCTTGAGGCGATTCAGTTCGCATTTGCAGCGCTATACAAATCTTTCATTCATTCAAGTCCCGCAATTTTTTTTTTTTTAAAGTCAGCAGCAACAAATACTGCAGCTGCTGACTTTTAAAATAAGGACACTTACCTGTCCAGGGTGCCCGCGATGTCGGCACCCGAGGCCGAACCGTCCCTCGGTCCTCGGATGCTGCCGCCGCCATCTTCTATAAGGGAATCAGGAAATGAAGCCTTGCGGCTTCACTTCCCGGTTCCCTACTGCACATGCGCGAGTCGCGCTGCGCAATCCGACTGGTCCCTGCTGTCTCTGGGAACTGTGGGAGTTTATGCCCGGAAGTGGGTGCAAATACCTGTCTTAGACAGGTATCTGCACCCCCCCCCCCCCCTCCCCTAGGGTTGCCACCCTTTCTTCAAGTCAAACCCGAACACTTTAGTGGCACACAGCAATTTATTTATTTTTTTATAGTATAGACAATGCATATATTTTGCTATTAAATAACATTTCTGATCATATGAAGTTAATAACAAGAGCCCCCCTTTACATCAGAGTCCACAGAGTTCCCCTTTTACATCTGAATTTGCCGAGTTCCCGTTCACTGTAAGGGGGGACTCTGCCGACTCTGATGTAAGGGGCAACTTTGGGGGACTCTAACATAAGGGTTGCTCTGGGAACCCTGATTTAAGGGGGAACTCTGATGGTAGGAGAGGACTCTGATGTAAGGGGGAATACTGTGGCCTCTGGTGTAAAGGGGAACTCTGATGTAAGGGGTGCTCTGAGAACCCTGATTTACCTTAGTGTACTCAGAGGCAGGAGAGAGAAGGAGGGACACTTCAGTCTCAGACAGGGATGGATGGTGAGCTCACTCACCCCTTGGCAGTCAGTACCTCTCATCCAGATGTATCTGGAAGCCATAGTCCGGTCTGAATAATGTGTCCGGGTTTCAGGCAGTCTGAAACCTGGACGCATGATTCCAAACCCGAACTGTCCGGGTGAATCCCGGACAGGTGGCAACCCTACCCTCCCCCCTGAAAGGTGCCAAATGTGACACCGGAGGGGGGGGGAGGGTTTCGAAAAGCGGAGGTTCCATTTTTCTGTGAACCTCCGCTTTAACCACTTAAGGACCAAGCCTGTTTTTCAGACTCGGTGTTTACATGTTTAAAACATTTTTTTTTGCTAGAAAATCACAAAACAAACCTGTCTATGTGAGTAAGGGATGTGTGTAGATTAAAAACAAACTGTGCAGCTCTGACTAAAGATGAATAATGTCCTTGCTATAGGTGTCGGCCATTTACATATCTTATGAAGCCTGACTGGAATACTCCCAGGATGTTGTTAAGTGAGGCCTAGTCATTACTGCTCACCTCCTCCATCACAGGAGCGAGCTTTTTCTCTGATTCAAACCCCCTCACTTACTCTCTCTCTCTCTCCCCTGATACAGTAGCTGTGAGCTCAGCATCGGAGAGCTCACCCCTGTGGTGGAGGAGGTGGGCAGTTGGGAGTAGGGATGAGCCGAACACCCCCGGGTTCGGTTCGCACCAGACTCTGCGAACGGACCGAAAGTTTGCGCGAACGTTAGAACCCTATTAGTTACAATGGACGTGAACATTCGAAATCTAAAGTGCTAATTACAACGCCCAATATGCATGTTATTGTCATAAAACAGGTTTGGGGACCCGGGTCCTGCCCCAGGGGACATATATCAATGCAAAAAGAAGTTTTAAAAACGGACGTTTTTTCGGGAGTAGTGATTTTAATGATGCATAAAGTGAAAAAAAAAAAGTGAAATATTCCTTTAAATATGGCACCTGGGGGGTGTGTAAAGTATGCCTGTGAAGTGGCATGTGTTTCCCGTGTTTAGAACTGTCCCTGCAAAAAATTACATTTGTAAAGGAAAAAAAGAAGCCATTTAAAACTGCTTGAGGCTTTAATGTCATGTCTTGTCCTGGCAATTTGGATGAAAATATTTGAGAAAAATGGCATGGCTACCCCATCACCCCCACCCCAGCCCATTACCAGCCCCTTTGGGTCTTGTATGGATATTAAGGGGAACCCCGCACCCAAAATAAAACCCTATACCTACAACCCTGTATACTCTGAACAGCAGTATACAGGCGGTGCAAACAAGACAGGGACTGTAGGTTTGTTCTTAAAGTGGTGGGACACCCTGAAAATGAAAACTTGAAAAAATGTTAGTAACAATTAAAAAAAAATAAAAATAAAAAAAAATTTTTTTGTTTACTTACCAGAAATGGCTGTTGCTAGGCAGATCGTCCTAATCTGCCTCCTCCAGCGTCGCGGTGATCTTCTCTTCTTCCGTCTTCAGGTGAATGGGGCGCGGTGTGTTATGGGAATTGTGTCCCACAACACACCGCGTTCCCCATTCACAAATAAGACTCGCGCATGCGCAGTAGGCCGCGCGCCGACTCGCGCATGCGCAGTAGGCCGCGCGCCGACTCGCGCATGCGCAGTAGGAAACGGGAAGCCGTTTCCCTTACTGAGGATGGCGGCGCTGGATCCGGATAGCCGAGGGACACCTCGGCCTCCACGAACGACATCGCGGGCGCCCTGGGAGGGTAAGTGTACTTATTAAAAGTCAGCAGCGACTTTTTTTTTTAGCTGCTGACTTTTAAAAAAAAAAATTTTAAGGTGAAACCACGCTTTAAGTAGAATCTGTTTGTAATTTTAAACAGGTAAATTTTTAAGTGTAGCTCCATCCAAAAAAATCAATTTTTAAGCTTTTTGGAGAACATAGGAAAGGGTTATCACCCCTGTAACATTTGTTTTGCTGTCTGTGCACTGTGTGGGCAGAAGGGCAGACACAGGGTAAGGTGGTTTAGTGTGCTGTGCTATAGTCACACAGCACACACACTAACTCCTGCAGATGGCTGGATTGGTAGAGAACAGCACTAAGAAGAACACACTATCCCTGCCTATTTTTCCTCTATCCCTACACTTTCCCCACAAGCAAAGGTTGAGAAGAATACACTATCCCTGCCTATTTTTCCTCTTTCCCTAGAATTTCCCCACAAAGTAATGATTCAAATACACTGTGTACATGTACAGTACACTATCACTGTTCCTAACGCCGGAACACACTACACGAGGCCACCGGCGCGGTGTGGGGTGTGTACTAAACCCCCTGAGCTATAATTGGCCACAGGCATCCTGCCTGTGGCCAATTATTGCTCTCCTCGCCGCTGGCTCTATGATTGGCCAAGCATGCGGGGTCACAGTGCATGCTTGGCCAATCATCAGCCAGCAATGCACTGCGACTGGCGCAGTGCTTTGTGGGCCGTTCGCATCACACGAATTTGATGCGAACGGCCCACATAGTTCTGGACTCGACGAGCGGACGAACGGCCGATGTTCGATTCGAACATGGGTTCGAATCGAACACCGGGCCCATCCCTAGTAGGGAGTATTCCAGTCAGGCTTCATAAGATATGTAAATGGTCTACACCTATAGCAAGGGCATTATTTAACGTTAGTCAGAGCTGCACAGTTTGCTTTTATCTACAGATGCCCCTTATCTGCATGGGCAGTTTTTTGGTAAAAGTGAACTAACCCTTTAAAAAAAGGGGTGAAGATACGCTTTATATTATAATACAGGATTTATATAGTGTCAACAGTTTGCGCAGCGCTTTACAACATGAGGGCAGACAGTACAGCTACAATATAATTCAATACAGGAGGAATCAAATGGGCTCTGCATTTTTAATCTTTATTTTTCCAATGCAAAGCATTTTCTGTGCACCCCTCTAATCTTACTTCGATCAACAAACCAAAATCGCCTTCTCATCCCCAAAGCCCGCTACAAATCGAAGGGAGAACGAAGATTCGCAGTACAGGGACCCCGGCTATGGAATGCTCTACCAAACAACATCCGCATGGAAGAAAACCATCAGGCCTTCAGGAAAAAACTCAAGACCCACCTCTTCTAATACATGGCATCCCAACATGAGCAGTCAAGCGCCTCGAGGCGATTCAGTTCGCAGTTGCAGCGCTATACAAATCATTCATTCATTCATTCATTCATTAGTTACACTTTATTACTTTAAATCCAAACCCTGCCTTGGAGAGGCTCTCCATACTACTACCCACAATCCCCATGGTAATGAGAGCACCTAAGTGGCAAATAGGGTTGCCACCTTTTCTTCAAGTCAAACCCGAACACTTTAGCGGCGCACAGCAATTTTTCTTATACATATATTTTGCTAATAAATAACATTTCTAATCATATGAAGTTAATAACAAGAGTCCCCCTTTACATCAGAGTCCACAGAGTTCCCCTTTTACAACTGAACTCGCAGAGTTCCCTTTCACTGTAAGGGGGAACTCTGGTGACTCTAACGCAAGGGATGCTCTGGGATCCCTGATTTAAGGGGGAACACTGAGAACTCTGATGTATGGGGAGGACTCTGATGTAAGGGGGAACACTGTGGCCTCTGGTGTAAAAGGGAAGTCTGATGTAAGGGATGCTCTGGGAACCCTGATTTAAGGGGGAACACTGAGAACTCTGATGTACGGAGAGGACTCTGATGTAAGGGGGAACATTCTGGCCTCTGGTGTAAAAGGGAAGTCTGATGTAATGGGTGTTCTGAGAACCCTGATTTACATTAGTGTACTCACTCAGAGGCAGGAGAGAGAAGGGGGGAGACTTCAGTCACAGACAGGGATGGATGGTGAGCTCACTCACCCCTTGGCAGTCAGCACCTCTCATCCAGATGTATCTAAGGCTACTGGACTTCAAATTTCTGCCCCCCACTTACCTTTTCTGAGGCACAGCACCAGGGATTGGACTGTGAGCAGACACAGAGGGGTAGGGGCGGGAGGAAGAGGTGCAGATCGAGCCCTCTCTCCTCTCCTGTCTGTGTGTGTTTGGGGGGGGGGGGGATTGTTAGTGCTGGCTTTTGGCAGCATGAAAGAGAGTGTAACAGACACTCTCAGCTTAGACAACTGCAGCCGGCAACCCTGCTGGGAAACCATAACACAGCCTGAATAATGTGTCCGGGTTTCAGGCAGTCTGAAACCCAGACGCATGATTCCAAACCCGAACTGTCTGGGTGTATCCCGGACAGTTGGCAACCTTGGTGGCAAATAAGAGTTGTCTCATGGGTTGGGGGGGGGGGGGACACAGAAGAGGCTTTTCTGGTCAACAAAAATAATAACGTGTTTTGTGCTTAGACATTTCATTTTAAGGGGACAATGACATCTTTGTGTTACAGTAAGGTAACGCACATTACGGGCATTGCAGTGCCATTCATTAAGGGATGCACATTACGGGCATTGCAGTGCCATTCATTTTGAATGCATCATAGCAGCACGTTGGGTTACAAATTTTCATTTTCGGGATGTCTTGGTATCCATAGGCGTGCGCACAGGGTGTTTCAGGTGTGCCTGGGCACACGCTAATCACCCAGTGTGCTGCAGATCCCCCCTGCTGCCCGGGGGGGGTGAACAAGAAGCTGCTCAGCACAGAGCACTTGCCATTTATTCACTGTCCAGGGCAGCTGAGGAGGCAGAGAAAGGCACTGGGAAATCTTTGTCCTCAATCCCTTTCTATTTAGACCCCTGATATTTCACCAAAGCCTCCCGATGGGGCTCCTAAAAAAATTAAAAAAATAAATCATAAAAATAAAAAGCTACTGACACCAATATCTGCCCTACTGACACGCACATACATATAGACACACATACGTGTGTGTTTGAGCTCTGGGGTGCGCACCCTTATACAATAGGCTGCGCACACCTATGTTGGTATGTCATTATTTTCAATGCAACGCATGTTAAAGCGCAACAAAATCATAAATGTATTAGTAGGTTATTGAATCATGCGCTGGAAGCTTGTTGTATGCAGAGTATACCTTTACTTTCATGGAGGAAATCATAGCATGTCTTTATCATGGAACAGGAAACAGGAGGCTACAATTACACACACACTTAGGAACGAAGGTACTTCCTCCAAATACGTTACCATAGAATACCCATTATAACACTGCAGTGCCACCTGCTGGATAGATAGCTATAATGCATACAGTATTGTCAGTTTATTAGCAACCATGCTGTTGTTCTTTCAAAGAAATGGACTTTAAAACGGTAGACAGGTTCACTTTCAATGGATGCCAATATGGGAGCTGTATTATCAGTTGAAGGACTTGCCATTCTGTGCAGCCAGTCTTAGGATCCAGGTAACCACTGCCAGACAGCACAGCCAGATCCTTGACCTCCACAGCAGCACAGCTTGGTCAAGAACATAAGTCTGCTAACTGCATAATAAAGAAGCAGCAATATACTGATGAGTCTGGTCGTTAGATCGACTTCGGTACAACCACCCTGCCAGGGGCAGACTGACAACTCCTGGGGCCCCCGGTCAATAGCAGATTATGGGGCCCCCATACAATCACAGATTATGGGGCCACACAGTATACACACACACAGTATACAATCACACAGTATACACATACATGTACACATAGTATACACAAACATGTTTCTATTGGCTGAGAAGGTACTGGAGAGGTGGGGCAGCTATAATCTCTGGATTTTTAGACCAAAAGGATGACGGTAAGGGACATTTCAGAGACAGAAGGAAAAAAACACTGATTTTGACATACTGTGCCTGGTTTTACTGAGGCTGGCAACCCTGATGGGGCCCCCCAGTGGCCCAGGGCCCTCGGGCAGTGCCCGAGTGGCCGAATGGTCAGTCCGCCCCTGCACCCTGCCCATACATGAATCAAAATTCAGCTGGTCCCAGCTGAAACGGCCTCATTTTAAGATGTGTATGACCAGCTTTATTGGGTCTCAGTTCATTGCCAAACAGCCAAAAATAAAAGAAACTGAAACTGGAATATGACCCCGTATCCACAAGGCTTGGACAATAGACCCTGAGTCCCTGTAATGTGTCTACAAATCGCCCTTTCCCACTTATGTCTCTTGGCGAGGATTTTGTCATGGAGGTTTTTGTGTGCTCGAGCAGGGAGAGAACCTTCGACGGGCCAGGCAAACCCGGAGAAGAAAAGCTCCTCTGCAATAAGATCCTTTTGAGAAAGTAAAATGGAAATTGGATCTGGTCCACCTCCTCCTCGCAATTGGCATATTTAGAAAAAATAGCGATAATAGGGCAGGCAGCGCGGAGAGTTCAGGCCCAGTCTCTGAAAACAAAGACATTGCAAACATTCCAGGTCTTAAGTGCCGGTCAGGAATTCAGGGAAAATGTCCTCAGCACACTGTAGGAAGCCTCAGATTTCACTATTTACAGTTACCTGCAACAGCCAACATCTACAAAAACTTTCAGGTCACTTAGGTTCGGTTCACGTATATGCGAATTGGATGCGTTTTGAACCGTATCCAATTCACATGACACGTGAATCGGCATTCTACTGTATGGAGCCGGTTCACATATCTGTGGGCTCGTTTTTAAAAAGAGTCCTGTGCGTTATTCAGTCTGGTTCAGGTGCGATTTCAAGTAAAAATTTGCACCTAAATCGTACCTGAACCAGTGAACAAAACCGCACCGGACTCCTTTTAACCACATGCTGACCGGGCCATAGCCGAAAGACAGCTACAGTGCGGTCGGCTTATTCTGGGTGGACGTCCTACGGACGTCCTCCCAGAAACTTGCTCCCGCGTGCCCCCTGGGGCGCGCACTCTGGAACATCCGTGACTCGAGACCCAGCGCATCACGGATCACTGTAAACGGCCGCTGATAGCATCCGTTTACCACATGATCGCTCCGTCAAATGACGTCATGACGCCAGTTCCTCCCTCCCCTCTCTGTACCGATCGGTACAGTAAGAGGGGAGAAGCGGAGAGGGGGAGAGATGGGACCAGCGCTGTGGGCTGGATGTGTAGTGCCCACAGTGCTGGTCAGTGACAGCTACTCTGCCAGCACTGTACAATACTCTGCCACCACTGTGCAATACTCTGCCAACACTGTGCAATACTCTGTCAACACTGTGCAATACTCTGCCACCACTGTGCAATACTCTGCCAACACTGTGCAATACTCTGCCACCACTGTGCAATACTCTGCCAACACTGTACAATACTCTACCAATACTGTGCAATACTCTGCCAATACTGTCCAACAATGCAACACTGCAACACTGCAATACTCGCCAATACTCGCCAATACTCTGCAATAAATTTGAATAGAAACAAAGAATTATTTATTTATTTTTACCGAATTTTCAGTATTTTTTGATTTATAAAAAAAAAAAAAAACAGCGGTGATTGAATAAATGAATGAATGAATGATTTGTATAGCGCTACAATACGAACTGAATCGCCTCAAGGCGCTGTATTGGTGCTTTGTTGTCACCCTTCTTAGAAGAGGTGGGTCTTGAGTTTTTTCCTAAAGGCCTGATGGTTTTCTTCCATGCGGATGTCGGTTGGTAGAGCGTTCCATAACCGTGGTCCTTGAACAGCGAATCTCCGTTCCCCTTTTGCTTTGTAGCGGGATTTGGGAATGAGGAGGAGGTTTTGGTTAGATGATCGAAGACTGCGATTGGGTGTGTAGTGTGTTATCTTCTCGCAAAGGTATTGTGGAGCGTCTCCATGGGCGCATTTGTGGGTGAGGGTCTTGAATGTGACCCGATTCTTTACGTTTAGCCAATGTAGGTTCCTCAGGGAAGGGGAGATGGATTAAATACCATCAAAATACCATTAAATACCACAAAAAGAAAGCTCTATTTGTGTGAAAAAAAGGACACAAAATTCATTTGGGTACAGTGTTGCATGACTGAGTAATTGTCATTCAAAGTGTGAGAGCACCGAAAGCTGAAAATTGGTCTGGTTAGGAAGGGGGTTTAAGTGCCCAGTGGGTAAGTGGTTAAATAATGCAGGGAAACTGTGGCCGGACATATGAACCAAGCTTTAAAGAGGACCTCTGGACTTTAAAGAGGATCTCTGACTCTAGTTACAAGTGGCAGACCTTTTTAATTTGCTAAAAATATTATATGGCAAAAAACCTGGCCTGGCCAAAAGTAGTATATGGACACCCCTTCAAATTCAAATGAGGCTCCTCATTGGAAATACCACTGCTATATTCCTCCTGGAAGTAATACAGGCTCTCCTGAAACCAGTGTTCTAAGCAAGAGTTGATGTTCTCCAGATCTTCTGAAGGTGGAGATGGGCTAGATACCCTTTTGGTCCTGGTTTACTTCACAGAAAACTGTCACCAGATCGTGGCCCTCGGGATTTCCACCAAGGGGATATCAGGAACAGAATGGTTGCAGTGCTGAGACTGTACACTAGGGGCAGATAGGAGAATAGTCAGGTCCAGGCAGGGGTCCAGGCAGGCAGCAAGCAAAAGAGTAATCAGGTCCAAGCAATGGTCTTGGCAGGAAGCAAGGAAGGGAGTGGTCAGGTCCGGGCGGGGGTCAAAAGCTGGCAACAATCAAGAGATTGATCAGGTCAATCCTGGACTACAATGGTCAGGTAATCTCAAGTATTATAGCTCTTTTCACGCAATTTCAAAGGCTGAAACCTAAATACTCTATTGGTCATAGGAGATGCTGAGCAAATTTCTGGGAACCCTGGAAGTCCTAGCAGGGATTCTGTGAGCACCATTGGGAGTCCTGGCAGGGATTCTGCTGGTACCATTGGGAGTCCTGGCAGGGATTCTGCTGTGAGTACTATTGGGAGTCCTGGCAGGGATTCTGCAAGTACCATTGGAAGTCCTGGCAGGGATCCAGGGAGTACCTTTGGAAGGCCTGGCAGGGATTCTGTAAGTACTATTGAGAGCCCTAGCAATGATTCTGCGGGTACCTTTGGGAGCCCAGGCAGGTACTCTGCTTGTACCATTGGGAGACCTGGCAGATATTCTATGAGTACCATTGGGAGTCCTGGCAGCGATCCTGTGAGTACCATTGGGAGTCCTGGCAGCGATCCTGTGAGTACCATTGGCAGTCCTGGCAGCGATCCTGTGAGTACCATTGGGAGTCCTGGAAAAGATCCTGTGAGTACAATTGGGAGTCCTGGCAAGGATCCTGTGAGTACCATTGGGAGTCCTGGCAAGGATCCTGTGAGTACCATTGGAAGTCCTGGCAGGGATCCTGAGAGTACTGTAAGAACAAATTGGTACTGTCATTTTTGCTTCTTGGAGTAGCTGCAGCTCCATTCTTCTTTTCCATAAGTTCAAAAGAGCACACCTGTCAGAGGACCTTGGTGCCTGAAGACAGTCAGATTGTGCCTGCACATCCGACTATCCCTTATTTTCTATGACAGAAGCAGTCGATGTAGAATGTATAAGGGGCCTGGGTTGCAACCTCTAAATTCACCATGGGGCCACACATAATATTCCATTTATTGTATGCTGCAAAGGACTGCCAGAGACTTTGGACAACCTACAGGAAGTCTGAGACTGTGTACATATGGCAGGGTGGTTGGAGACTGGAGACATGCTGCAAGTGACAGAGACTGGGGATATGTTCCGTGAGACTACTATGGATCACCTTTTACAAATCAATGCTCCTGCTCCAACTATTGGCTTATTAGATCTGAGGGCCATACAAGTAGAAAAGGGCCACAAGCAGCCATTTGGCCACAAGTTGCGTGCTAGTAGTCTATGAGCACTATGAACTTTTTTTTTTTGTTTTGCTTGAGAATTTTTACATTTTCTTGGTGTGTAGATGGAATGGGCACACACCAGGCATGGCTCATTGATGCTCAGACCACAATATCTCAATGCTTTCCATGAAATGTTTGCACTTCCCATGTTCAGACTTGTGGACAGAGCAGTTTACACCAACGACACTGAATTCTCAGCTCACACATTAATGAGATTTTTAGCACACAAAAGCAACAACTGCACTTCGTTAAACACCAAAGGACTTTTCATGTCTGAGATTGTTCTCCATCCTACACAAATTCTGACTGCCCTGGGATCCTGTAAGGGAGGCTGGATATGTATGTTTTAGGAGTGTTGACAATATAGAGTTGTTAGTTGTTGTGAGAGAACTCTGTTATGAAGGGACTCCGTGGTTATGGGGGACACTTATGTATAGGTGTAGTACCAATCTGACACTCCAGAGGCATGGTGGCACCTCCAGAGGAAGGGTGGGCCAGTATTTCATTCCAGAGTCAATGTCTAGGATGGAGGACCAGAAAGAACATTGGACGCCAGCCACTTTTGCATTTTCAAAGATTTATGGTAGAGCTATCAAGGAGACAAGGGTTAGGGGTCCAAGATGCCAAGCAGATCATTTATAGGCATTCAAGATCCAGATCCATGCCCAGCTTCACAGTGTCAGAACCTTTAAGCCGACCCTGCAACACTGTAGGCAGTAACTTAGCTGGTTCACAGATTTCCTAGGCTCAGTGCGTCCTCCTCCAAGTGAGTCACCAGGTCCTTGCGACAACAAGGGTGCTTGTTGTCCCCTCCTCCTTGGCACATCTTCCCCCATTGATAGGCAAAACAGCTCCAGGACCACGTCAGGACATGACCCCCTACACAGGTTATGGGGCCTAGAAGCAGAGCCCAATCCAGCAGCACCTCCCCAGGCCTCAGCCCAGGGGAAGGGAGATCACCAGGCCTGTCCCAAATATGTATACCCAGCATGCACCAGTTGCCTGAACCTCCCACTGAGTGGGCCAAAGGAAATATAAATATTCATAACTCCAGTCCTGTTATGAAATCTCATACTATAGCCAGTGGTGGTACCAGTGACACCTACTGGCAGCAGTGAGAAATCACAATACAACTGAGCTTAGGGAAAGACCAAGTGACAAACTATACAATCAGTCTGGGCTAACTACCACCTAGATGAAAACAAAATTCAGGCAATAAGACAGGGTGTTACCCAGGGTGACCTCTGATGTGATGGGGGGCTCTGATGTGACAGGGGGACCTCTGATGTGATGGGGGCTTTCATGTATAAGGGGACCTCTGATGTAATATGGGGAGTTCTGATGGGAAGGGGAACTCTGATGTGATGGTGGGACCTCTGATGAGATCGGGGGACGTTTGATGTGAAGGGGGCTTCTGATGCAAAGTTAATTTCATTAAGGCATGCATTGTCTCAGGCTCAGGTTTCCCATTAATAAGTAAGATTTCTGTGTTTTTTTTTTTTACATTTTAGAAGATTTTAGAAGATTTTGCACACTTTTATAGTGTGCCACGACAGAAAAAGGTTGAGAAATGCGGCCCGAAACTATACCCATCACACCTGCTACTGATGGAGATTACATTCCAATGGCAAGGGGGCCCCAGCATTTAGTGAGGGCCTTGTATACATTTACACAGAGATCCTCTTTTTCTTCTTACCCCACTTTTCTATTGAGCTCTGTTGTGTTTTTAGGTCCCCTTTTGATCCTTGGTCCTACAGGCTGTAAATCCAGGAAGATATCACCAACTCTCAATGCATTGTACATATGAATAAAAAGCACTGAATAGTGTAAAACCTTAAAACAAACTTTTATTTAAAAGCATGGGCTACTCCCACAAGTTAAAGAACATGCGCATGTCTCCATAAACAACTTCCGATCAAGTAAGATGGCGTCCGCCTCCACTTCCAGGTAACGCAATGACATGACCAAGCCTCTCCGCCCTACGTGTTTCGTCATCATAGGACTTCTACAGGGGCCTCCCCACCATCCCTCCCTGTTTTCTACCTGCTTGTAGTCAGCTATTTCTTTAAGGGCAGAGGGGGTAGGTTATTTATCCATTATAATTCTGGACGAACAAGGTGTATGTCTAGTTTTCTGAATCTGTTTATCACTTGCCCGGTGCCTTTGAAGAAACCCTGCCACAGTTTACAAACTTGCAAGTAAAACAATCAATTTTAATTTTACTTGTAGCATTTATCCTTTCCATGATTCCATTATTCTTTAATCAGTTACAATGTGCCTTTGAACTTGATAGAACATTTGACTTCTTGTGGAAGAGTCAGCTCTCTAGCACAGCTCTCGTCAGGCACATCATAGCCCTATCCTCTTCTGGGAGTGTCTAATTACTATCTGTGCTGACCCAGCTCCTTTGCCACACCCCTCAAATCCCTATTTTTATCTGCCAAGGGATGAGAGAAGGAGAATACTAAAGAGTGGTGGTGCCCAACAGGTGGCCCACAAGAAACATGCAGCCCATTGACTCACTCTATGGAGTATTTCTGTGGTGACAGGTGCCATGGCAGGGGATTAATATTATGGTGACAGACATCAATGCTGGGAGTTATTATTGTGGTCACTGAAACCAATACTGGGGGTTAATAATGCGCCCACCACCTCCAATGCAGAGGGTTATTAGTGTAGCCACCAACACCAATGCAAGGAGTTACTAATGCGGCGTACACACGGTCGGAATTTCCGATGGAAACAGCCCGTGTGTATGCCCGTCGGTCTTTTTCTGTCGGAATTTCCGACGGACTTTGGATTGAGAACCTGTTCTCAATTTTTCCGACGGAAAACCTTTCTATCGGATTTTCCGATCATGTGTATGCAATTCCGACACACAAAATTCCGACGCATGCTCAGAAACAATTCGATGCATGCTCGGAAGCATTAAACTTCCCTTTTATAGTGCTGTTGAACGTGTTTTATGCCGCTGTGTTACAGACCGTCGGAATTTGGTGTGACCGTGTGTAGGCAAGACAGTTTGAGCTTTTTCCGACGAGAATTCCGACCGCGTGTACGCGGCATTATACTGTCACTGACACCAGTGATGTTTTTTTTAACTCCTATTTTCTCTTCAGTGTACATAAAAAAAGATATCAATTGAGGTGGTTTGCCTCACTCAACAACACAGTGCACAAAAACACTATTGCCGGTGTCTTGCCGAGTTGGTTCCCCTGGCGGATTGGTTCCTCTCTGTACTGCGCAGGCGCAACGCTTGCGCAGTACGAACGACTAGGCATCTTCCGGAAATTGACGAACCTAAACAGATGCGAGTGAACTGTACACCGCGCACGCTCCCAAAGATCGCGCTAATAATTATACACATATAAAAAAAATATATATAAAAACACATAACCCTTTTTGCATTTTTCTCCCATACATTAAATCAGTTTTTTTGTGAGTTCTTGTGATGAGTATGCTGGGATTTACAGTCCCCTCAGCAGTCGGAGCACCACTCGGGTGATTTATTTATGAGCAGTATCCTTGTGGTGTCTTGCCGAGTTGGTTCCGCCCCTTAGATAATAATAGACCCGCCCCTTAGATAGACTCACCTTGCAGAGTAGCGCGAGCACCGGGAGCGTGCGGCATCGTCTCGTACACCGCCTGCGCGGTGTATACTTCACACGCATCTGTTTAGGTTCGGCAATTTTCGGAAATTTCGCTGTACAGATCTGCACTAATCCGCCAAGGGGAACCATCTCGGCAGAACACCGGCCTTTTCGAAGTGTCAAGGGCAGCGCTTGTGGTCCTCTATAATTTTCAAGTTGACCATCACTGCCTAATAGTAACCCTGTCCTGTCACTATAGCAAAGTTCCCCAGAAAAGATGTACCTATATGATAAATCCTGTCCTAGAGTGACAACGCCATTCAATATAGAGAGTTGTCACCCTATGAAAGGAAGTATGTTACTGGCTGGATCACCAGGTGAAAATAAAGCAAAGAAAGCCTGGAAAAAAAAGAAAACTAATGCAGCCACCATATCTAGGGACTGGTGAGCTGCAGTATATTACATTTTTGTTCTCGGGTTCAGATTTACTTTAACCGCAGTGCTTTAGAAATAATTTCTGGTATAACGGAGGGTTTTTTATTTTTGCAGTTTCAAGTGGTAACAGTAAGTGTGTGAAAATACAAACTGCTGCTTATATTCCTACAAACATTCATCTAGAGTTTAAAACGTTCATGTAAAGATCTTGCTCTCATCTTTATAATACACAGTTTTTCCTTCTCGAAGAATGACATTCTTTAGGGATCTCTGAAACACAATCTCATTGCCTGGAGCCGTCTCTGAGTTCCCTTTGGCTTATCCCTCCATCACTCCTGCAATAAAAAGAGGCCACTGTGCTGTACTGGGGAGCCTCATTGTGTATGCCGACCCAGCTGCTTACTCTACATCCCCGCTCCCTGCACTGCTGCCCTGCATTGCCATATACAAGAGGTTCTGAACATTTCTAAGACCAGGGCCTGGTAAATTCTTTTACAACCTACCATGCCCCAACAGTAAAGAATAAGGTTTATACTCAAACAACAGAGTATAGGAATCCAAAACATGTATTGAAATTCTGGAGGCCCCAGATGGGACGGGGTATCACTATGGGGGCTATCAGTCTAAGGGGGTTGTGGAGAGAATTAGGGGGCTCTGCAGCAGACTTGGTGGCCCTGCAGGGAATGAAGTTTCTGGAGTGAGCTGGGGAGCACTGTGAGAGTTTGGGGTGGGGGGGGGGGGGCACTGTGGGACACTTTTGGAGGTTGAGGATGCTATGCAAGGCTGGAGGTTCTGCAGCAGGCTAGGAGGCATTGTGGGAGGCTGGGCAGCACTGTGGCAGGTTAGGGGGAGCTGCGAGACATTGTTGGCAGTTGAGGGCACTATGGAGAGCTAGAGGCTCTGCGGCAGGCTGGGGGCACTGTGGGAGGGTGGGCAGCACTGTGGGACACTGTTGGTGGTTGGGGACACTATGCAGGGCTGGAGGTTCTGCAGCAGGCTTGGGGGCATTGGGGGAGTTTGGGCGGCACTGTCAGAGGTTGGGGGAGGAGGGTACTGTGTGGACATTTGTGGAGGTTATGTGCACTATGCAGTGCTGGAGGTTCTGCAGAAGGTTCAGGGGCACTGTGGGAGGATGGGGGGCACTGTAGGACACTGTTAGTGGTTGGGGACACTATGCGGGCTGGAGGTTCTGCAGCAGACTCAGGGGCACTGTGGGAGGCTAGACGGCACTGTGGGAGGTTGGGGGAGAGGGACTGTGTGGACATTTTTGGAGGTTGTGGGCACTATGCAGGGCAGGAGGTTATGCAGCAGACTTCGGGGCACTGTGGGAGGCCTCTGTAGGAGGTTAGGGGGCACTGCGGGACACTGTTGGTGGTTGTGAATACTATGCAGGGCTCGAGGTTCTGCCGCAGACTCAGGGGCACTGTGGGAGGGTGGACAGCACTGTGGGAGGGTGGGGGTCACTGTGGGACAGTTTTGGAGGTTGAGGGCACTATGCAGGGCTGGAGGTTCTGCAGCAAGTTCAGGGGCACTGTGGCAAGTTAGGGGGCACTGTGGGACACTGTTGGTGGCTGGGGCACTATGCTGGACTGGAAGTTTTTCAGCAGGCTTGGGGGCACTGTGGGAGGCTAGGCAGCACTGTTAGAAGTTGTGGGACACTGTGAAACATTGTTGGCAGTTGGGGCACTATGGATGGCTAGAGGCTCTGCGGAAGGCTGGGGGCACTGTGAGAGGGTGAGCAGCACCGTGAGAGGTTAGGGGACACTGTTGGGAACACTATGCAAGGCTGGAGGTTCTGCAGCAGGTTCAGGGGCACTGTGGAGGGCTGGGCGCCACTGGGGGGGGGGGGGTTGAGGGAAACTTTGGAACATTGTTGGCAGTTGGGGGCAATATGGAAGCCTGGAGACTTTGAAGCAAGCTGGGGGCACTCTGGGAGGCTAGGTGGCACTGTGGTAGGTTGGGGGCTCTGTGGAGACTAAGGGCTCTTGGGGGGCCTGGGGGCACTGTGGGTTACTAAGGGAGGTTGCAGAGCACTATGGGAACTGGGAGGCACTGTTGGAGGTTAAGGGATCTGCAGGAGATTGGAAAACACGGCCCGGTGGTTGGGAACCACTTCCATAGACCGCCTTTACATTGGACCAAAATCCCTATGTCTCTGGGTTTTCTTTATTTCTCACTCTTGTAGGTCTCAGCGAATGATGTACTGTGCAGCCACCAACAGTATTTATATGGCTCTTAAAGCCTATCTGTCTTCATTATAAAAAAGCACTTTGATGTGCAGCATGCACTAAGTGGATAAAGTAAAACGCATCTGTCAGGTCTGTCGCTGTCCAGATTGACGTGATATGTAAAGATGGACAAACACCCGGTTCTCTTCAGGTGCCCTAATTGGATTCCTTCTTGATCCACTGGGTAGTGGTTGGCATTGGCAGAATATCCCATTTCCTAGAAGGACAATTTGTGACTACTTATAACAGGACAGTAGAAGGGGGGAGGGGACTTACTCTCAAGCTACCCAACAGCAAAAATAAACTAATCTTAGCAGAGGGTTCTATTTGCAATACGTGTGGAAGCCATACTGCCCAGGACGGGCTCCAGCACAGAGCGTGAAGATGCCCTGCGTTCTCTGGCCTCTTCCACCCAGTGCTCCAGCTGCCCATAGTTGGCATGGAGGGTGCACTACACATGCATGGCCATTCACTGGCTTTCTAGCAGTTGGACTGGATAGGCAGTTGTGCAATTCCGGTATGTTTTTTATGTCAACTGCAGTCAGTTGGAGTGCAGTGTGACAGCAGATAGAAGGGAGGCCATGGTCCATCAGGTGCCTACCATCATGCATGTGGTGCAGCGCTTGCCACTCAGTGCCCCCTCCCCGCATCTGGGTGCTGCACCGGGGGCGGCTGCCCCTCCATTCATTCTTAGGATTTCAGGTCTTTCTATCATGGAGGCTCAGTATCCCACATGGGCATTATTGGGTTTTATTTATAAATTTAATTTACATGTTGATGGGGAGGGGAAGGCAAAGTATAGGCAGATCAATCTTCCAAAACACCTAAAAAGAGTGTAAGAGTATATATACATACATAACCACCCGCCACTGTTCAATTACTTCGTAACACAAATTGCTAATCAGCCAATCACATGGCAGCAACTCAATGCATTTAGGCATCTAGACGTGGTGAAGACAACTTGCTGAAGTTTATCAGAATGGGGAAGAAAGGGGATTGAACTGACTTTGAACGTGGCATGGTTGTTGGTGGCAGACGGGCTGGTCTGAATATTTCAAAAACTGCTGATCTACTGGGATTTTCATGCACATCCATCTCCAGAGTTTACAGAGAATGGTTCAAAAAAGAGTATCCAGTGAGCGGCAGTTGTGTGGAGGAAAATGCCTTGTTGAAGTCAGTGGTCAGAGGAGAATGGGCAGACTCGTTCCAGATGATAGAAAGGCAACAGTAACTCAAATAACCACTTGTTACAACCAAGGTATGCAGAATACCATCTCTGAACGCACAACACATCAAACCTTGAAGCAGATGGGCTACAGCAGCAGAAGACCACACCGGGTGCCACTCAGGAACAGGAAACTGAGGCTACAATTGGCACAGGATCACCAACATTGGACAATAGAAGATTGGAAAAATGTTGCCTGGTCTGATAAGTCTCAAATTTCAGCTGCGACATTCAGATGGTCGGGTCAGAATTTGGTGTAAACAACATGAAAGCCATGGATCCATCCTGCCTTGTATCACCGGTTCAGGCTGGTGGAGGTGGTGTAATGGTGTGGGGGGGGTATTTTCTTGGCACACTTTGGCACCCTTAGTACCAATTGAGCATCATTTAAACACCACGACCTACCTGAGTATTGTTGCTGACCATGTCCATCCCTTTATGACTACAGTGTCCCCATCTTCTGATGGCTCCTTCCAGCAGGATAATGCACCATGTCACAAAGCTCCAATCATCTCACCACTGGACATTGAGGTCACTGTACTCCAATGGTCTCCACACTCACCAGATCTCAATCCAATAGAGACACTCACCAGATCTCATCCAATAGAGACACTCACCAGATCTCATCCAATAGAGACACTCACCACATCTCATCCAATAGAGACACTCACCACATCTCATCCAATAGAGACACTCACCACATCTCATCCAATAGAGACACTCACCACATCTCATCCAATAGAGACACTCACCACATCTCATCCAATAGAGACACTCACCGCATCTCATCCAATAGAGACACTCACCGCATCTCATCCAATAGAGACACTCACCGCATCTCATCCAATAGAGACACTCACCACATCTCATCCAATAGAGACACTCACCACATCTCATCCAATAGAGACACTCACCGCATCTCATCCAATAGAGACACTCACCGCATCTCATCCAATAGAGACACTCACCACATCTTATCCAATAGAGACACTCACCACATCTCATCCAATAGAGACACTCACCACATCTCATCCAATAGAGACACTCACCACATCTCATCCAATAGAGACACTTACCGCATCTCATCCAATAGAGACACTCACCGCATCTCATCCAATAGAGACACTCACCAGATTTCATCCAATAGAGACACTCACCACATCTCATCTAATAGAGACACTCACCACATCTCATCCAATAGAGACACTCACCAGATCTCATCCAATAGAGACACTCACCACATCTCATCCAATAGAGACACTCACCACATCTCATCCAATAGAGACACTCACCGCATCTCATCCAATAGAGACACTCACTGCATCTCATCCAATAGAGACACTCACCAGATCTCATCCAATAGAGACACTCACCGCATCTCATCCAAAAGAGACACTCACCACATCTTATCCAATAGAGACACTCACCGCATCTCATCCAATAGAGACACTCACCAGATTTCATCCAATAGAGACACTCACCACATCTCATCTAATAGAGACACTCACCACATCTCATCCAATAGAGACACTCACCACATCTCATCCAATAGAGACACTCACCACATCTCATCCAATAGAGACACTCACCACATCTCATCCAATAGAGACACTCACCACATCTCATCCAATAGAGACACTCACCGAATCTCATCCAATAGAGACACTCACTGCATCTCATCCAATAGAGACACTCACCAGATCTCATCCAATAGAGACACTCACCGCATCTCATCCAAAAGAGACACTCACCACATCTCATCCAATAGAGACACTCACCACATCTCATCCAATAGAGACACTCACCGCATCTCATCCAATAGAGACACTCACCACATCTTATCCAATAGAGACACTCACCGCATCTCATCCAATAGAGACACTCACCACATCTTATCCAATAGAGACACTCACCACATCTCATCCAATAGAGACACTCACCACATCTCAT
Organism: Lithobates sylvaticus; assembly: GCA_028564925.1. Taxonomy (NCBI): domain Eukaryota; kingdom Metazoa; phylum Chordata; class Amphibia; order Anura; family Ranidae; genus Lithobates; species Lithobates sylvaticus. Next base: position 47,369,990 of record CM053026.1, on the reverse strand, counting down.
CCAATAGAGACACTCACCGCATCTCATCCAATAGAGACACTCACCGCATCTCATCCAATAGAGACACTCACCGCATCTCATCCAATAGAGACACTCACCGCATCTCATCCAATAGAGACACTCACCAGATTTCATCCAATAGAGACACTCACCACATCTCATCTAATAGAGACACTCACCACATCTCATCCAATAGAGACACTCACCAGATCTCATCCAATAGAGACACTCACCACATCTCATCCAATAGAGACACTCACCACATCTCATCCAATAGAGACACTCACCGCATCTCATCCAATAGAGACACTCACTGCATCTCATCCAATAGAGACACTCACCAGATCTCATCCAATAGAGACACTCACCGCATCTCATCCAAAAGAGACACTCACCACATCTTATCCAATAGAGACACTCACCGCATCTCATCCAATAGAGACACTCACTGCATCTCATCCAATAGAGACACTCACCAGATCTCATCCAATAGAGACACTCACCGCATCTCATCCAAAAGAGACACTCACCACATCTCATCCAATAGAGACACTCACCACATCTCATCCAATAGAGACACTCACCACATCTCATCCAATAGAGACACTCACCACATCTCATCCAATAGAGACACTCACCGAATCTCATCCAATAGAGACACTCACTGCATCTCATCCAATAGAGACACTCACCAGATCTCATCCAAAAGAGACACTCACCACATCTCATCCAATAGAGCACCTTTGGGATGTGGTGTGAGGTGGAGGAGCGGGAGATACGCATCATGGATGTGCGGCCAACAAATCTGCAGCAACTGTGTGATGCCATCATGTCACTATGGACCAAAATCTCTGAGGAACGTTTCCTACACCTTTTTGAATCTATGCCACGAGGAATGAAGGCAAAAGGGGTCCAACCCGGTACTAGCTAGGTGGACCTAATAAAGTGTCCGGTGCGTGTATATATATATATATATATATATATATATAAATATACCAGAGACATAACCCAGGAGAGCTGCCACAGTAGAGGTGAAGTGTTTATTCTGGTGGGCCATGCAGCAGGTGTCGGAGGGGCCTTGGCCTGCTGTTCACATTTCTGGTTTGCTTCTCCCCTCCGTGTACTCAGAGTATTACAAGACGCCTCCAACACTCTGAGGAAAGGAATTTGCCAAAGTAAATATTCAGCCCGGTGGCCATCTTTGCCTCTCTGGAAATGTGTCGCCTGAAATATGGAGTGCAAAGTGTCATTGTTGCCCCCACAAAATACGATCCTGAAAAATACTGAGTGCTGAATTTGTTAAAGAAAAAGGCTCTATGGGTTTATAACCCCAAACCCAGGTATAAAGGGTTAAATTATACTTGCTTTTATGAAGATTTAATGTAGATAAGGTATGGCTATGTGTTACTTGGTTGCTGGCTCTCCCTTCCTCATTTAACATTGGGTGATCTTGTATTTTATTAAATGCATTTGACTTGTATCCACTTTCTTTGCAATCCCTATACAGCAAAGCTCAGACTGTGGGAGGGAGAAGCAGTACAAGAAGCCAATCAGGTGTGCTGCAGTGCAAGGAGGATGCTGATAGGAGGAGAGAGCAAAGTGACAGAGAGAAGCTCCTCAGTGTGCTGCTTCTCCTTCCACTGTCCAGTAGCAGGTTACATAGTTACATAGTAGGTGAGGTTGAAAAAAGACACAAGTCCATCAAGTCCAACCTATGTGTGTGATTATATGTCAGTATTACATTGTATATCCCTGTATGTTTTGGTCGTTCAGGTGCTTATCTAATAGTTTTTTGAAACTATCGATGCTCCCCGCTGAGACCACCACCTGTGGAAGGGATTTCCACATCCTTGCTGCTCTTACAGTAAAGAGTAGTAGATAAAGTTTAAACTTCTTTTCTTCCAATTTTCGTGTCTTTAAAACTCCCTTCCGCAAGTTTTATCCCTATTGTGGGGTCACCAGTACGGTATTTGTATATTGAAATCATATCCCCTGTCAAGCGTCTCTTCTCCAGAGAGAATAAGTTCAGTGCTCACAACCTTTCCTCATAACTAATATCCTCCAGACCCTTTATTAGCTTTGTTGCCCTTCTTTGTACTCGCTCCATTTCCAGTACATCCTTCCTGAGGACTGGTGCCAAGAACTGGACAGCATACTCCAGGTGCGGCCGGACCAGAGTCTTGTAGAGCGGGAGAATTATCGTTTTATCTCTAGAATCAATCCCCTTTTTAATGCCAATATTCTGTTTGCATTGTTAGAAGCAGCTTGGCATCCCATGCCATTGCTGAGCCTATCATCTACTAGGACCCCCCCAGGTCCTTTTCCATCCTATATTCCCCCAGAGGTTCTCCTCCCAGTGTATAGATTGTATTCATATTTTTGCCACCCAAATGCATTATTTTAAATTTTTCGACATTAAACCTCATTTGCCATGTAGTTGCCCACCCCATTAACCACTTAAGGACCACCTCACGCCGATATACATCGGCAGAATGGCACAGCTGGGCACAACCACGTACCTGTACGTGGCCCTTTAAGAGCCTAGCTGTCGCGGCCGCGATCGGGTCACAGTGCTGAAGAACGGGGAGAGGTCTGTGTAAACAAACCTCTCCCCGCGCTTCCTACACTGCCTGTCACTGATCGGCTGTTCCCTGTCATCGGGAAAGCCGATCAGTGACGTCAGACGTAAAGCCACACCCCCTACTGTAAAAAAAAAACACACAGACTTAACCCCTCCCCGCCCCCTAGTGGTTAACTCCTTCACTGCCAGTGCCATTTACATAGGAATCAATGCATTTAAATAGCACTGATTTCTGTATAAATGACAATGGTCCCAAAAATGTGTCAAAAATGTCCGATGTGTCCGCCATAATGTCGCAGTCACAATAAAAATCGCTGATCGCCGCCATTACTAGTGAAAATTTTTTTTTTAATAAAAATGCTATAAAACTATCCCCTATTTTCTAAATGGTATAACTTTTGCTCAAACCAATCAATAATCGCTAATTGCGATTTTTTTTTACCAAAAATATGTAGAAGAATACGTATCGGCCTAAACTGAGGGAAAAAAAATTTTTTATATATTTTTTGGGGATATTTATTATAGCAAAAAGTAAAAAATATTGAATTTTTTTCAAAATTGTCTCTCTATTTTTGTTTATAGCGCAAAAAATAAAAACCGCAGGGGCGATCAAATACCACCAAAAGAAAGCTCTATTTGTGGGAAAAAAAAGGACGCCAATTTTGTTTGGGAGCCATGCACGACCGCGCAATTGTCAGTTAAAGCGACGCAGTGCCGAATCGCAAAAAGGGGCCTGGTCCTTTTTGTCTGCAAATTGGTCCGGGGCTTAAGTGGTTAATTTTTTCAGATCTTTTTGCAAGGTTTCCACATCCTGCGGATAAGTTATTGCCCTGCTTAGCTTAGTATCATCCGCAAATACAGAGATTGAACTGTTTACCCCATCCTCCAGGTCGTTTATGAACATATTACATAGGATTGGTCCCAGCACAGAACCCTGGGGGACCCCACTACCCACCCCTGACCATTCCAAATACTCCCCATTTATCACCACCCTCTGAACTCGCCCTTGTAGCCAGTTTTCAATCCATGTACTCACCCTATGGTCCATGCCAACGGACCTTATTTTGTACAGTAAACGTTTATGGTGAACTGTGTCAAATGCTTTTCCAAAATCAAGATCCACCACGTCTACGGGCCTTCCTTTATCTAGATGGCAACTCACCTCCTCATAGAAGGTTAATAGATTGGTTTGACAAGAATGATTCTTCATGAATCCATGCTGATTACTGCTAATGATACCGTTCTCATTACTAAAATCTTGTATATAGTCCCTTATCATCCCCTCCAAGAGCTTGCATACTATTGATGTTAGGCTAACTGGTCTGTAATTCCCAGGGATGTATTTTGGGCCCTTTTTAAATATTGGTGCTACATTGGCTTTTCTCAAATCAGCTGGTATCATTCCAGTCAGTATACTGTCAGTAAAAATTAGGAACAATGGTCTTGCAATTACTTGACTGAGTTCCCTAAGTACCCTCGGGTGCAAGCCATTAGGTCCTGTGATTTATTACTGTTAAGTTTCCCAAGTCTAATTTTAATTCTGTCCTCTGTTAACCATGGAGGTGATTCCTGTGATGTGTCATGAGGATAAACACTGCAGTTTTGGTTACTGAAGTCCCCCGATTCCCTCGTGAAGACTGAGGAGAAGAATAAATTAAATACCTTCGCCATCTCCCCATCCTTTGTAACCAGATGGCCTTCCTCATTCTTTCTTGGGCCAATATGGTCTGCCCTCCCTTTTTTACTGTTTACATACTGGTATTTTTTTTGCTTTCCTCCGCTATGTGTCTTTCGTGTTCTATCGTCCTTATTGCACCCTTACAGTTCTTATTGCATTCCTTATAATGTCTGAATGCTCAACCTTGTATTTTTGAATTCAATCTTATTTTATTCATAAAGAAAACAAGAGAGACAGAGAAAATGTAAACATTACAAACATTGGTAAGGTACACTAACAATAAGTACCATTTGCGTCGGAACAAATGCATGTCTAGGTTACATATAAATGGAATGAAAATATGTTTATAAAGCACATCAGGGGACCATCTGTGGGAGCAAGCTCCTGCAAACGTTACAGGTTAAAGTAACCTTCACCAGCATTTCAAAAAAGGGGGTCATAAGTGTCCCGTATGAAGTGCATCAGGAAAGGTTATATGAAAAACCTGTATTTATAAAAATATGTTGTAAGGGTCTAGACATGGGCACCGTCAAAAAATTTGTTTTGTTTTGTTCCGTTTCGTACGAAAAAAAAAATCGTATTCGTGTACGAAATTCAAATTGGATTCGTACTAAATACGCTGTGCTGAGTTCCCAGGTCTGTACACCTGCTGTGTGTCCATTATGAGGGGTTCCCACCATCCCTGTGCTGAGTTCCCCGGTCTGAGTATACACCCGCTGTGCCCATTATGAGGGGTTCCTACCATCCCTGTGCTGAGTTCCCAGGTCTGAGTGTACACCCGCTGTGCCCATTATGAGGGGTTCCCACCATCCCTGTGCTGTGCTGACTTCTTCTGATTGGTGAACAAAACACCAGTCACAATTCTGTTAATTTGGATCTGAAATTTCGTATTTCGTATAAAATTCATAAGCATAGAAATTCCCATAGGGGTTCCCACCATCCCTGTGCTGAGTTTCCAGGTCTGTACACCTGCTGTGTATCCATTATGAGGGGTACCCACCATCCCTGTGCTGAGTTTCCGGGTCTGAGTGTACACCCGCTGTGCCCATTATGAGGGGTTCCCACCATCCCTGTGCTGTGCTTACTTCCTCTGATTGGTGAACAAAACAGTAGTCACAATTCTGTTAATTTCGATCCGAAATTTGTTAACGAAATTTCGTATTTCGTATAAAATACGTAAGCATAGAAATTCCCATAGGGTTCCCACCATCCCTGTGCTGAGTTACTGGGGTTTTAACTTTTAGGTTTGTTAACTTTTCATAACAATTACGAATTTTCGTTATGATGAATTTATCATTATGAGGGGTTCCCACCATCCCTGTGCTGTGCTGACTTCCTGGGGTTTTAACTTTAAGGTTCATTAACTTTTCTAACAAGTACGAATTTTCTTTATGAATTTGGATCCGAAATTCATAAACGAAATTTCGTATTTTGTACGGAATTCGTATGCATAAAGATTTGTATTTTGGATTCGTACAAATTTTCGATGTCTATAAGGGTCACACACTGAATCAGTAACAATGGATAAGTCAAAGTCGTATTACATTTGCTCAATGGATTCCTAAGGGTGTATTTAGATATAGAGGAATAGGGGCAGAAAAGAAGGGGCAGAAAGATAGAGGACAAGGAGCACTCCATCATAGTCCCACGGCACTATCAGCCCAGGAGATAAATTCAGAGGAGTATTGGAATATGGCCCATGAAGTCCAAGTGAGAGAAAACTATTCATCTTTACGATATTCTTTCGCCAACGTTCAAGGTCTCTTATGCGGTCCACTTCAGTAGCCCAATCCCCCAGGGAAGGTATGGTTGTCGCTCTCCAGTGACGGGGAATCACTGTGTCGCAAAAAAAAAAAAAAAAATCTTTTTTGCTGGCTTTGAATTTGCCAGGGAGTATAGATAAGAGAGCCACCTCCGGTGCAGGTTGAATGGAAGTCGCTTCAGTTTACAGTATAGTTTGAAGATCTGTTGCCAAAATCCCTGTACAGGAAGGCATTCCCACCAGATGTGTAGCATGGTACCGCGGGAGCCAAGACACTGCCAACAGGTATCTGGTACTGCCGAGTTTAAATGGTGTATAGTCGAAGGGCATCTGTACCAGCTCATTACCAGTTTAAATCCTTTTTTTCTGGGTCTTATTGGCTAGGGATAGCTTGTGCGTCAAGATAAAACATTTTTGCCAGTCAATAGGGGAGCTAGAGTGTCGTAATTCTTCCTCCCAGGCCACCGTAAATGGTGGAAGGTCATGAGATGAGATATTGAGCAGTGATATTGAGGGAGTAAAGTTGAGATACCACATGTGTCGGAGGTTCTGCCTGCAGGAGCAGTTCCTCAAATCCTGTCGGTTCAGCAAGGATGCCTGAGATGGATGGGAAAGCCCGGATGTAGGAAGTAGTCTGTTGTCTATGAACCCATCGCATGGGGTTTCTGGAAAGCGGACCGGGAGGGGTATCTGTCCTTAAAGTGGGGTGTACTCAAAGGACTTGGGCAAGTATCCTATGATCTTCTTTTCTCCAGGGTCCGAATCTTGTTTTGTGCATAGCTGGTGGGAAGGTCGGGTCCCAAAGAAGGGAGTCATAGGCCCCATGTGGTTTGATATGCCCCTTCTGGACAGCATGCGATCCCAGATCTGAATCGTTTGATGGGTAAGGTCATTGAGGGGGCCTGAACCCCCCTGAAGCATGGGCAAGGTCCATGGGAGAGCGGAGAGTTCAATTGGGTTCATATGGCTTTCCAAGTGAACCCAAAGCTTGGTTGAAGAGTGGTGAAACCAATCTAATATGGGAGTCAGCACCGCTGTTTTATGGTATACATAGGCGTCCGGGGCTCCAGCCCCCCCCCCCCGAACCTTTGGAAGAGATAATGTTTCATATGGTATTCTGGGACGGGCAGCATTCCAAATGAATTTGTAAAACAGCTGCCGTCGTTTCCGGAAGTATGAGTTGGGTATGTGTATAGGAATGGTTTGGAACAAATACAGGAACCGAGGGAGAACATCCATTTTCAGGGGATTCAATCTACCTAGCCATGAGAGCCGTTCGGAAGCATAGGTAGATAAATTTGGGTTCTAAGGAGTAAGGGAGTAAAGATCTGGGAAAAGAGCTTGGATGCATCCACCGGTACTTGAATTCCGAGGTACCTGATGGAAGCGGAACCGGTTTTGAAGGAGAAAGTAGTCAAGAGTCTTTAACAAAGGCTATATCTAGCAGGGATATGTTAAGGATTTTTTATTTATTGTAATTCACTTTGAAGTTACTAACTGCTCCAAATTTCTCCAAATTGTTTCAAATTTCTGGAACTCCTGTAACACTGAGGGCAAGGATGTGTGTGGGTGTGTCACGAACAGGAGCAGGTCGTCTGCATAGAGAGCGAGTTTGATATGGGTGGGCCTGACTGTTATACCTTGGATAGAGGAATTGTTCTGTAGTGCGATAGCCAAATGTTCCATATTAAGAACCAGGCCCGGACTGGCCATAGGGCAGACCGTGCAACACCGGCCACTGATGTACTAAGTGGGGGGTGGGCCGCCAGTGACAGGCGCTTTGAGAGCTGTAGTTGCGCTTTGCAGTGGGGGGTGGGTGCGTGCCTCGAGTGACACCTGTTGGCACATCAGGGGGACGGGACCCGCAACGATCCCCTTTTCTCTGGCACGGTGGCCGTGGCTCTGATCAGTCTCGGCTCGGCTGTATCACACAGCCGAGCAGAGCGAAGCCATTTCCCCCTCCTTCTTTATGTCTACACAGGGGGAGGGGACCCGACAGTCCCGCGCTGATCTGAGGTACATTATGGGTCTGAAGGGGGGGTCTGTATTGTAGGGGGGGTCTGAAATGTAGGGGGGTTCTGTATTGTAGGGGGGTTCTGTATTGTAGGGGGGTCTGTAATGTAGGGGGGGTTCTGTATTGTAGGGGGGGGGTCTGTAATGTATGGGGGTCTGTATTGTAGGGGCGTCTGTAATGTAGGGGGGTTCTGTATTGTAGGGAGGGGGTCTGCACTGTAGGGAGGGGGTCTGTACTATAGGGAGGGGGGTCTGTACTATAGGGAGGGGGTGTGTACTGTAGGGAGGGGCTCTGTACTGTAGGGAGGGGGTCTGCACTGTAGGGAGGGGGTCTGCACTGTAGGGGGGGTCTGTGTAATATGCAGGGGGTCCAGAACTGTTATCGAGGGGTCTGTGTAACAAACAGGGGTCCAGAGCTGTATGGGGGTTCTGTATTGTAGGGGGGTTCTGTATTGTAGGGGGGTCTGTAATGTAGGGGGGGTTCTGTATTGTAGGGGGGGGTCTGTAATGTATGGGGGTCTGTATTGTAGGGGCGTCTGTAATGTAGGGGGGTTCTGTATTGTAGGGAGGGGGTCTGCACTGTAGGGAGGGGGTCTGTACTATAGGGAGGGGGGTCTGTACTATAGGGAGGGGGTGTGTACTGTAGGGAGGGGCTCTGTACTGTAGGGAGGGGGTCTGCACTGTAGGGAGGGGGTCTGCACTGTAGGGGGGGTCTGTGTAATATGCAGGGGGTCCAGAACTGTTATCGAGGGGTCTGTGTAACAAACAGGGGTCCAGAGCTGTAGGGGCTGTGTAATGTAAAGGTGTCCAGAGGTACAAGGTGCTGTGTAATGTAAAGGGGTCCAGAGGTGCAGGGTGCTGTGTAATGTAAAGGGGTCCAGAGGTGCAGGGTGCTGTGTGATGTAAAGGGGTCCAGAGGTAAAAAGTGCTGAAACCCCACATCCCATCATCAACCACCCCCACGAAGCGCCGCCGCCACGCCCCCCCCCCCCCGGCTGCTCAGTCTAAAATGCCCGGCCTATTTTTTGTCCCAGTCCGGGCCTGGTAAGAACATAGAGGAGGGGGGACAAGGGGCATCCTTGACTATTGCAACTCCCTTCTCATTGGCCTGCCTCTCCATAGGCTCTACCCTCTTCAGTCTATCATGAATGCTGCTGCCAGACTTATCCACCTTACCAACCGTTCAGTGTCTGCCAACCCTCTCCTCCAATCCCTACACTGGCTCCCAATCACCCAGCGAATTAAATTCAAAATACTAACCACAACATACAAAGCCATCCACAGCTCTGCCCCGAGCTACATCACCAATCTTGTCTCCAAACATATCCCAAACCGTCCTCTCCGCTCTTCTCAAGATCTCCTCCTGTCAAGCTCTCTTGTTTCCTCCTCCCATGCTCGTCTCCAGGATTTCTCCAGAGCCTCTCCCATCCTCTGGAACTCACTACCTCAACCTGTCCGGCTATCCCCTACTCTAGCTACCTTCAGGCGATCCCTGAAAACTCATCTCTTCAGGGAAGCCTATCATGTCTCCAACTAATCTTCTACCACTTCCATTAGCTCATTCCCCACAGTTACAACCTTTTGTATCACCTCCCCACCCTATTAGATTGTAAGCTCTTCTGAGCAGGGCCCCCTTAATCCTCTTGTATTTTATTGTATTATAACTGTATTGTCTCCCTTTTTATATTGTAAAGCGCTGCGTAAACTGTTGGCGCTATATAAATCCTGTAATAAATAAAAAAAAATAATTATCCTCGCTATCATATTAGCTCCCAAAACTATTTGTTGTAGGGATAGCCGAAGGAACTGCCAGTCTACTCGGTCAAATGCCTTCTCTGCATCGACTGTTAAGAGGCATAATGGAATATTGTGGGTCAAGGAATAGCTAGTTAGAAGAAGGGTCTTTAGAGTATTGTCCCTAGCTTCACGGCCACTCACAAAGCCTACCTGATCTAGGTGATTAACCTGGGTAGCAATGGTTGTAACCTATTGGCCAGGATATTTGCAAAGACTTTCAAATCGACACCAATCAAAGATATCAGGTCCTTTTCCGGCTTTGGGATGAGGGATATATGAGCCTCGAGTGTTTGTGGAGGGAACATTGAGCCCTCTGACAAAGAGTTGAACATCTTAGTGAGGAAGGGCGTGAGAAGGGGAGCGAAAAGTTAGGAGTGAAGGGGGCTGGGGCTCTTTCTGCTTGGTGTACCCGCAATGGCTTTGGCAACTTCATCCTCTGTGATAGGAGTTTCCAGATCAGTAATGGTGTCATCACCCAAAGTAGGGAGCGCGGTTTCCGAAACATATCATATTTGGTCTTCTGCCAAGGTAGAAGGGGAAACTGACAATTGAGTTGCAGAGATATTGTACAGGGATTGATAGAAGTCCCTGAATTCCTGAAGATCCCTGAAGATCAATTCTCCCTGCGGCCCCCGAATATGGGCCACAAAAGTGGAAGATACTTTTGGGTGCAGGGAGTGAGCCAATGACTTACCACATTTGTCTCAAAACGTATACTGGTGGAAAGAAAGCTTATCTGCATATGTGCGCACAGAGGTCTCATATAGTTCTCTGAGTTGTGATTGGGCCTTGGAAACATCTGACAGCATTGTCACTGTCGGGGAACGTTTGGGTTAAATTTCTACGTTTCTAAGTGTTTGGATTGCAGCCATTATGGCCGCCGAACGTTCCTTTTTCAACCGTGTACCCAATTGAATAAAGGTTCCACGTAGAACTGCTTTTGATGCCTCCCATTGAATGGGCAACAATGTCATATATGAGGCGTGGTCAACAAAATAATTAGATATTGTGACCGAAACCCTTGTCACACATTCCGAATCTTTGTGTGATAATTTACATGTAGGAGAAAAGTGTCAGAATTGGCCTGGGTGGGAAGGAGTTAATTACCATAAGTAATATACATATAATTTATTATATATTGTTTTTAAGGTAATTTACTATATTTTCCAAATCTGTTCTCAAGCAGATGGCTTAACCACTTCCCGACCGCCCACTGCATATATACGTCAGCAGAATGGCACGGGCAGGCAAAATCACGTACCTGTACGTGATCGTGCATGTGCCTGCCTGTGGGTCGCGCGCGGGACCAGCGGACCCGATCGCCGCTGGTGTCCCGCGATCGGGTTACGGAGCTGAAGAACGGGGAGAGGTTTGTGTAAACAAACCTCTCCCCGCGCTTCCTACACTGACTGTCAGTGATCGGCGGTTCCCTGTCATCGGGAACGCCGATCAATGACGTCACACGTACAGCCACGCCCCCCTACAGTAAAATAAACACAACACGTCACACTGACTCCTCCCCGCCCCCTAGTGGTTAACCCCTTCACTACAACTGTCATTTACATAGGAATCAGTGCTATTTAAATATCACTGATTTCTATATAAATGACAAATGTCCCAAAAATGTGTCAAAAATGTCCGATGTGTCCGCCATAATGTCGCAGTCACAATAAAAATCGCTGATCGCCGCCATTACTAGTAAAAAAAAAAATATTAATAAAAATGCTATAAAACTATCCCCTATTTTGTAAACGCTATAACTTTTGCGCAAACCAATCAATAATCGCTAATTGCGATTTTTTTTACCAAAAAATATGTAGAAGAATACGTATCGGCTGAAACTGAGGAAAAAAAAATTTTTTTATATATTTTTTGGGGATATTTATTATAGCAAAAAGTAAAAAATATTGCATTTTTTTCAAAATTGTCCCTCTATTTTTGTTTATAGCGCAAAAAATAAAAACCGCAGGGGCGATCAAATACCACCAAAAGAAAGCTCTATTTGTGGGAAAAAAAGGACGCCAATTTTGTTTGGGAGCCACGTCGCACGACCGCGCAATTGTCAGTTAAAGCGACGCAGTGCCGAATCGCAAAAAGGGGCCTGGTCCTTTGGCTGCCAATTGGTCCGGGGCTGAAGTGGTTAATGGACAAATTACTGAAGTTTGAAGTTATAACTTCCAACCAGTAATTTCACAGTAAATAGATAAATAATAAATTGTTATCTTATAACATATAGCATAATAATATATGATTTTGCTTGATTATAACAGTACCTTTTCAGCAGGCAGCAGATTCTCATTCTCCCTCTTAATTGTGAGAAAAACATGGGATTGCGGGTAAATCTTATACCCATAAACCCATGTTTTTTATTTGTAGTTAAGTGGGCTGGAAGGGAGCATTTGTCTTTTAGACACACTCCCCCTTCTATGACACTGCAGTGAGAGGCGTGCCTCCACTGCAGCATTTTTATTGGACAGCTTGGACCAATGGTACTTTACTATTGGTCCAAGACTCCAAGCTGTCCATTGAGCTCAGTGTCTCTGACAAGAAGTGAGGAGAGGCACTGTGAGCTCATCCTCTCAGTCTGCTGCAGAGTGTGCCAGCTTGTATTTAAACTGGGCGCTCTGTATTTAGCTTCTGACAGGCTGTGTAAAGAGGCCCGTATCTCCGGAACCATAGGTCATAGGAGCTTGATTTATTTTTTGTTTTTATTTTTTTTATGTTCACTGACGCCCTGCCTCCCCTGACTGCACGTCCCTGGGTTATGGCTAGGGTTAGGGTTATGGTTGGAGTTAGGGTTATGGTTAGAGTTAGGGTTATGGCTAGAGTTAGGGTTAGGCTAGGATTAGGGTTAGGCTAGGATTATGGTTAGGGTTATGGCTAGAGTTAGGGTTAGGCTAGGATTAGGGTTAGGTTAGGGTTATGGCTAGGGTTAAGGTTATGGCTAGGATTAGGGTTATGGCTAGGGTTAGGGTTTATAGTTATGGCTAGGGTTAGGGTTATGACTAGGGTTAGGCTGGGGTTAGGGTTATGGCTAGGATTAGGTTAGAATTATGACTAGGGTTAGGGTTATGGCTAGGATTAGGCTAGGGTTAGGCTAGGGTTAGAATTATGGCTAGGGTTATGGTTAGGCTAGGGAAAGAATTATGGCTAGGCTTAGGGTTTATAGTTATGGCTAGGGTTAGGGTTATGACTAGGGTTAGGGTTATGGCAAGGATTAGGTTAGGGTTAGAATTATGACTAGGGTTAGGGTTATGGCTAGGATTAGGCTAGGGTTAGGGTTAGGCTAATGGACTATCCCTGCATAATGTGTGTTACAATGGTTAGTTGTAATCCCCATCAGTAGCCCATGTGACAGGGTGACAACGCAGAGTTGTCACCCTATAGCTGGAAGTGCCCGAACAAGAACTTTCATGTCTGCTATTATTTTAATCAAAGCTGCAGATTTAAAAACGTTGTTAAATGTTTAAAGCTTACATGTGAGTTTAGCATTTAGATTCAAATGCTGGGCAAAAGTTTTTTTTTTTTTGCATTTTCGATAACATCTGTAGAAGTCAAAGTCTGTCACATTTTTTTGCTGTCCGGAAAACACAGAGAGACATAAATACAGATGATCTGACCCCTCCCCCTTCTACAGAATAGATTTGTTACCATCTGTGTCCCCAGTAGGGAGATATCTCATCACTTCCTGTACTTGTGACACCTCGCCTACAGGACAGGAAGTGAAGGCAAATCTCCACAATGGGAGAGCTTTTGGATATCTTCTAAATGCAAATCCAACAGATAGAAATGAGTTAACTGCAAAAAGAAAATCATCATTAAAGGGGATTGTGAATAGTTTTGCAAGTGGATTTTCATCCTGACCCCTCTGCTTTCCGTCATTCCGCACCTTCCCCCCTACAATCTGACCCTTTTCTGGGGATCAGATCTCTGCACTGCCTGGATTCTGTACAGCACACGATATCGGGAGGCCTCCTGTCTCTTCCTGGCCCCCTGATGACACGCACATGAAGGGGGAGACCGCCTGTTCCCGATGATGTCAGAGAAGACGATGGCGGCGAGGGCCCCCGTGACATTCATTTTGGTGGTGACTGTTCTCCGCACCTCTCTGCTCTGTGATTGGGCCCAAAGAGCACAAGTGTGTTCTGACTGCCCTGCCTTCATCTGCGCAGATAATCGCAGGTCACATGGTGCGATTGGGCGCAATTATCCACCCTACCTGCCCAACCCGACATCTTTTTAACAGGGTGTTTATGCCTAGGGTGGGCGGGAAGGAAGGACCGAGCAATCATGTGAATACTAGGAATAATTAGAGCCCTTTCACACTGGCTGTCAGCCGCTAGTTTTAGCGGCGCTTTACCGTAGTTTTAGTAGCATTTTTCGCAAGTGGCCGAAGAAAGGGTTAAATGCGCCTGGAAAGCGCCACTGCCGAATCACTTTTCAGGTGCATCCGCAGCACTCCTCGTTAATTTCAATAGGCAGGGGCGGTGGAGGAGCGATGTATACACCACTCCTCCACCGCCCCAAAGATGCTGCCTGCAGGACTTTTTCTAACATCCTGCCAGCGCACCGCCCCAGTGTGAAAGCAAGCGGGCTTTCATACGAGGGGCTGCAGGGGAGGCATTTTTCAGGCTCTATTTTTAGACCAAAAGCACCTGAAAACCGCCCCAGGGTGAAATGGGTCTTATTGTAGTCACTGGTACCAATGTTGGGGGTCCAATGTTGGGAGTTACAGTATTACTGGGTTCACTGACATTATTAAGGCATTTACTGACAACAATGCTGGGGGTTATTGTTTCACTCATTGTCACCATTGCTTGGTGTTTTTGCACTGATTGACACCAATGCTGGGGGTTATTATTGCACTCACTGACACCAATGTTGGGGGGGGTCAATATTGCACTCACTGACACCAATACTGGGGGTTATTATTGCACTCACTGACACCAATGCTAGGGGGTTATTATTGCACTCACTGACACCAATGCTAGGGGGTTATTATTGCACTCACTGACACCAATGCTGGGGGTTATTATTGCACTCACTGACACCAATGCTGGGGGTTATTATTGCACTCACTGACACCAATGTTGGGGGGTTATTATTGCACTCACTGACACTGATGCTAAGGGGTTATTATTGCACTCACTGACACCAATGTTGGGGGTTATTGCATTGACTGACACCAATGTTGGGGGTTATTGTTTCACTCATTGTCACCAATGCTTGGTGTTTTTGCACTGATTTAAACCAATGCTGGGGGTCATAATTGCACTCACTGACACCAATGTTGGGGGGTCATTATTGCACTCACTGACACCGATGCTGGGGGTTATTATTGCACTCACTGACACCGATGCTGGGGGTTATTATTGCACTCACTGACACCGATGCTGGGGGTTATTATTGCACTCACTGACACCGATGTTGGGGGGTTATTATTGCACTCACTGACACCAATGCTGGGGGTTATTATTGCACTCACTGACACCAATGCTGGGGGGTTATTATTGCACTCACTGACACCAATGCTGGGGGGTTATTATTGCACTCACTGACACCGATGCTGGGGGTTATTATTGCACTCACTGACACCAATGTTGGGGGGTCATTATTGCACTCACTGACACCAATGCTGGGGGGTTATTATTGCACTCACTGACACCGATGCTGGGGGTTATTATTGCACTCACTGACACCAATGTGGGGGTTATTATTGCACTCACTGACACCAATGTTGGGGGGTTATTATTGCACTCACTGACACCGATGCTGGGGTTATTATTGCACTCACTGACACCAATGCTGGGGGTTATTATTGCACTCACTGACACCAATGTTGGGGGGTTATTATTGCACTCACTGACACTGATGCTAAGGGGTTATTATTGCACTCACTGACACCAATGTTGGGGGTTATTGCATTGACTGACACCAATGTTGGGGGTTATTGTTTCACTCATTGTCACCAATGCTTGGTGTTTTTGCACTGATTTAAACCAATGCTGGGGGTCATAATTGCACTCACTGACACCAATGTTGGGGGGTCATTATTGCACTCACTGACACCGATGCTGGGGGTTATTATTGCACTCACTGACACCGATGCTGGGGGTTATTATTGCACTCACTGACACCGATGCTGGGGGTTATTATTTCACTCACTGACACCGATGTTGGGGGGTTATTATTGCACTCACTGACACCAATGCTGGGGTTATTATTGCACTCACTGACACCAATGCTGGGGGGTTATTATTGCACTCACTGACACCAATGTTGGGGGGTCATTATTGCACTCACTGACACCAATGCTGGGGGGTTATTATTGCACTCACTGACACCGATGCTGGGGGTTATTATTGCACTCACTGACACCAATGATGGGGGTTATTATTGCACTCACTGACACCAATGCTGGGGGGTTATTATTGCACTCACTGACACCAATGCTGGGGGGTTATTATTGCACTCACTGACACCGATGCTGGGGGTTATTATTGCACTCACTGACACCAATGATGGGGGTTATTATTGCACTCACTGACACCGATGATGGGGGTTATTATTGCACTCACTGACACCAATGATGGGGGTTATTATTGCACTCACTGACACCAATGCTGGGGGGTTATTATTGCACTCACTGACACCGATGCTGGGGGTTATTATTGCACTCACTGACACCAATGATGGGGGTTATTATTGCACTCACTGACACCAATGATGGGGGTTATTATTGCACTCACTGACACCGATGATGGGGGTTATTATTGCACTCCAACTTCTTCAGTGTGCATTGCAATGTACTGCAAAAAATGCACCAGGACCAAAATGTTTGGGTATTGAGGTGGGAAATGTCTCTGCTATTGTGCGGCCCTCTAGGGTGTCAGGTTGCCCCCTCGCTGCTCTACGTGTTACCCGGGTGACAAGAGGTTAAAGGTAACCTAAGCAGACTGTGGCGGTGATTTCCTCTATTTTTATCCTTCCACAGATCCGGAAGCCCGGTTGCCCTCTCTGGGGCCATGCTGGCCCTCCTGCCGGCCTCCCTCTCCCGCCATGCAGAGGGACGTGCTCCTCTCAGCGTCTCCTCTATCGCAGATTGTCATCTTTACACAGATTCCGTCTCAGAATTCTAAGAATGGTGAGCTTGTGTTTCTATTGTGTCTCTGCACGGCGTTGTCATGGCAACTGTCACATTATAAATGTGCTGAGCGACACCCTGCACGGGGTGATATCATCCGCTTTAAAGGGAAACACGCTTAGAAAAGGAAAAAAGCTTCACTTTCATCGACTGCCATTTTATTAGGATTTATAATAATATTTCCTGTCAGGATCTGTGACTCCTATTCACTATGATGGCGCTTGTGGGCCACTGCCTAGGGCAGCAGGGATAGAGGGCCAGCGCCAGGCCTTCGAAATTAAAGCTGAACTTTAATCTGCTTATATTTTAGATTTTTACACAGCGGGTCCCACGGACCCAATGTCCGCCAGGACCCGCCGATCGTTCGTTACACTGACAGAATGACAGTCTGCCTATGTAAACAAGGCCGATTGTCGTTCTGTCAGAAGGGAAGGCATGGATCCTGTGTTCCTTTAAAGCAGGGACATGGCTCTATGCCTTCCCCTAGCAAAAGCACCTCCCCCCACTACAGGCTAGGAACACATTTAACCCTTCGATCACCCTAGATGTTTAACCCCTTCCCAGCCAGTGCATATTTTTAGCACTGATCACTGTAATAATGTCACTGGTCCCCAAAAAAGTGTCAAAAATGTCAGTTATGCCGTGCACACACGGCCGGACTTTGACAGCAAAGGTCCGGCGGAACGATCCGTCGGACAATTCGACCGTGTGTGGGCTTCATCGGACCTTTGCTGTGGAAAAATCAGAAGGACATTAGATTTAGAACATGTTTCAAATCTTTCCGACGGACTCGAGTCCGGACGAAAAATCTGTTCGTCTGTATTCTAGTCCGATGGACGAAAACCGACGCTAGGGCAGCTAGTGGCTACTGGCTATGAACTTACTTATTCTAGTCTGGTCGTACGTCATCACGGTCGAATCCGTCGGACTTTGGTGTGGTTGTGTGTAGACAAGTCCGATTCGACAGAAGTCCGTGGAAAGTCAGACGGAATTCAGTCCTTCGAAAAGTCAGTCGAAAAGTCCGGTACACGGCATTAGGTGTCTGATTTGTCCACTGAAAAATCGCAGTCGCAGATCACCGCCATTACTAGTAAAAAAATGAATAAAAATATTCCATAGTTTGTAGACGCTATAACGTTTGCGCCAACCAATCCATATACGCTTATTTGGATTTTTTGTTTTTTTTACCAAAAATATGTAGCAGAATACATATTGGCCTAAATTGATGAAGAAATTTGATTTAATATAATAATATAGAATTTAAAAGCGCCAAGTTTGCGCAGCGCTTTACAACGTGAGGGCAGACAGTACAATTACAAAACAATTCAGTACAGGAGAAATTAGAAAGTAAATAAAAAAAAAAAAGCTAAATTGTTGGTCGTTCGTATACAAAAAAAAACAATACTATCACAGTCCAACTATAAAGTAGCTGATCATCAGTGTTCATTTTGACATCAAATTTCGATTTAGTTTTAGTTACAGTCTTTTGACTAAAGTGCCATTTTAGCTTGTGTCATATTTTAGTCATCTGAATTGTTTTAGTCGTATGTTAGTCTACTAAAATCTCCAGTACATGTTGGTCGACTAAAATCTAATTTAGTCAAGTTAATTTGAATGCATTTATTCGATTTGTTCTTTAGAACTGCCAAACATTATATACTCCTGGAGTAAAAATCTAATAACATGTTTATTATTTATGGTATTATGGTTTGAACATGCACTACAGACACAGGTTTAGTATATATTTTTGATAAAAATTCAATTTAGTTTTTAGTCATTTTAGTTTTAGTCGTATTTTAGTCATCTGAATTGTTTTCTTCGTATTTTAGTCATCTGAATTGTTTTCTTCGTATTTTAGTCATCTGAATTGTTTTCTTCGTATTTTAGTCATCTGAATTGTTTTAGTCATATTTTAGTCATCTGAATTGTTTTCGTTTTAGTCGTATTTTAGTAGACTAAAATAGTATTAATTTAGTCGATGAAAGTATTATGAAAATAAACACTGCTGATCACCCCCACTCTAGTATAAAAAATAAATAAAAAATCCAATATGAACATGGCTAGTTCATGTAAGCTCCATTCACACTAGTACGACTTGTCATGCAACTTTGGACACTAAAGTCCCATGGCAAGTCGCACCCCATGTTTTTCAATGACAACCGTTCAAATATGTGCGACTTCACGTCACATCGACTTTAAAAAGACTTCCTGCACTACTTTGGGCCGACTTGAGTGCCGTAGACTGCAATGTAAACCCTCAAAAGTTGCAAGAAAGTCGCACCTGAATGTTTTACAGAGGATAGTGGTGCATTATAATTGGTCAAAGCCAAAGTTGCATTCAAGTCGCAACCCATCCAAAGGGGCATCAAAGTTGCACTCCAAATTCACGTGACTTTGGAGTCATACACGTGTGAATGGAACCTTAAGGCTGGGTTCACATATGTCCGGTGCGATTTCCAGCTCCGTTTTCTCTGCGAAAAGAAAAAGCGTCTGTTCAGTGGGGCCTCTCCGTTGCATCTGCGGATCAGCTGAGCAGGGAGAGGTGCAGTGAGGAGGGGTGGAGAGAATTGCCTGTTCACAACAGAACGCATCTGCGAATCAGATGCGTTCCCATAAAAAGATAATGTGCCTGCAATTCGCACCGCACTGCCTAGAAAACGCACGCATTTTTTGGACAATGCGGAGTGTGAATGCAACGCACATACTTGAACCAAACTAATTGAAGCTGAGAAATTTAAAAAAAGTTCTGCGAATTGGATGCGGTGTAAGCTGCATCCAATTTGCATAGGTGTGAACCCAGCCTAAAGGGTAACAGTCACGGTTCAGACTCCATTCACACTCGTACAACTCCAAAGTTGCACCGACTTTGGATGGGTGCAACTTGGATACGACTTTGGCTTTGACCAGTGATAATGGACAACTGTTGCACACAAGTTGCATTGTATAACATTCAGGTAAGAATTTCATGCGACTTTTGAGGGTTAACATTGAAGTCTATGGCACTCAAGTTGCATGAAAAAATCAGACCAAAGTAGTGCCTGAACTACTTTCAAGTTGCTGCAACTTTAAGTCGCACATATATGACTGGTTAATCATTGGAAAACATGGGGAACGACTTGTCATGTGACTTTGATGTTCAAAGTTGCATGACAAGTTGCACAAGTGTGAATGGAGCCTTAATTAAAAAAAATAAAAAAAAATGTATGCTTGCATGGATCTTTCGTTGGATTATTCACACAGCATGTTGATTTTACATATATAGATTTAATATAGAGGCACCAATTAAATTGGTTTTACAAGGCATTCTGACCGATAAAATGCAAGGTTCACTTAAGACTTGACAACAAACATGCAAATTAGCTGTTTTAAGGCAACATCCGACCGTGTGTACGCACCATCGGACAAACTTTTTCAGTTTTCATCGGCCAAAAGTTCACTCTGCAAAGACAAACTTTTCAGCAACAAAAGTCTGATGGCGCAAGGTCCG
>CM053026.1:47232028-47344528 GCA_028564925.1 Lithobates sylvaticus | reverse complement strand
CAAATGAAATGACAGTTGAGCTGATACGGCCCTTGAGGATCCACATACAACTCGCAGTAGCATGAGAAAGACAGAAAAAAGGTGTGAAGTCATATTTGCAAACCTGCTTGGCTTGCCTTGCTAAAGCTGGCCATAGACTGTTCGAATCTCGGCCGGTTCAGTAGGACCGGCCGAGATTCGAACTATGTATGGGCAGGCTGAATGTACCCAACTCGGGTACAACCAGTCTGTTGTATTTTTCATAGCAATAATCACTGTGTTCTCCCAGTCGGGACTGCTACCCCCCACCAGGGGAACACAACAGCTCCATGGGAGGGATTCCTCCAACAATGACTGTGTTGATTGGGGGGGGGGGGGGGGGGGAATAGAGTGATCGGATCATCTATGGGGTTTTAAAAGTGCACTTCTTCCTTCATGTCTGTTCTGTGTGCAAGAGTTTACGGACTATAGTAAAAGGTCACCACAGGGCTTAAAGGCCACCTTGATGCGAAGAGCGTTGAGGTGCCGTAGTCAATAGCCAATCCGAGAAAAAGCTTTCATTATCCAGCTTCCGCTTGAGTTTTTAGGCCAATGTACGATTGGTCACAAAAAGGTTACAGCAACTCACGCTCTTAAAGTGGACGTAAACCCTCACATCATTTTTAGCCAAAGAAGCTGCCACCTTGGCCTCCATTTGATCTTCAACTGCCATGATGCTGCACATGTGATCAGTTATGACACCAGCCATTGGCTGATTTGACAGTTTGGTTGAGAGCACAAAAAAACGTGAGATACATTCCCGTCACTTGTTGGGAATGTAACTTTTTTGAAACTGTTAAAAAAATGGATGGGTTTACTTCCACTTTAAGTACATGCACCGCATTGAAGGTGGCCGGTGTAGGACCAAATGGTGGACATCTCTAGCTGCTGCCCAACCTCAGCCTGCCAAGCCTGCCCCCACATACGGCTTTATCCATTGTTATGGCGGTTTGCCTTTCTGTACCCAAACATCCTAGAGAAGGTAGAGCAGGGGGGATTCACCTCTATACTGTAGAAAAATAAATACTGATGTCTCTCCCCATGCTTTAAATAAAATATGTTGCAATGAGACAGGACAATGTCACAAGAGGGGGGGGGGGGACCTGTCCTTCACCCCCCCGCCCCCCCAACCTACCGACCTCATTCACACTTGTCAAAAAAAAATAAAAAATCCTTGACATAAGCCATTTCTCAAAAACAAACACAAATATCTGTGGAGGGGAGGGGGGGGATGGGGGTAGTATGCACAAAGAAGAAAGCACTCGGAAGGAAATTTTAGCAGCAAGTAGTAAAGTCCCGAAGTCCACTTGTTTCCGAGTCATCGGTTATTGAATATCACCTCTAACCAGCAGGGACAACTACTGATAAACTGTCTCGTGTAGCACTGTCCCCAGCCTTTCACAAAGCTTATCTGTACAGTGTAGCCAGTCCAGGGCTGTTGCATAAACTCGTGGTCGTTGGGCCTTTGCAAACTGTAAGCCTTCTCATAGTCAAAAGCTTTGATGGAGAATCCGGGAAACACTTTATGGACCAATAACGTCCTAGAATCGGGGTTGTCCAGTGTGGCCGACTTGATGAAAATGGGATAGCTGCTGCGGTTGTAAACCCAGACGCCGTCCACTTCCTTGGTGAGCTGGATGCCATAGCCGATTTTGCTGCGCACTTTTTGCACCAGCTGGCTTCTGTTGTCCGAGTTCAGTTGTCCTATGCAGAAGCCGTTCCCCTGAGGTAGATCATAAAAGATATCCAGGGAAGGTTCTTGGACAGAATACAAACGACCCACCCGCGTTTTTTCTTCCCAGTACGCTACCACGCACCAATGGGACGGGTCCCCAGACTCCTGAAGAAGTTGGGAATCTGCAAAGAGAAGAAGACAAAGAAACATCAAGATTTGAGCTTGATCTACATTGTAGCACACAAATGTGGCGCAATTGGTACAGATAGATGCATCTACATTACTGAAAGAGCCATGTTGAATACCATTAGGAGACCAAGTGCATGTAGCCCTTTCCTATTGCCATAACCATTTTGCAACAGTGCCACCCAAAAGGCTAAGGGACAGTTACTGCAGACAAACAACCAAAAGTTTTAGACTTAAGCATTAACCTTCAACCAAGCAATTCATTTGAGCCTTTCAAAGTAATTAAGAGCGATATAGAGCCGGGGGGGGGGTCTTCAAACTTTCTAACCAAAGGGCCAGTTTACGGTTCTTCAAACTTTAAGGGAGCCAAACAGTGGCTAGTGGAAGTAGAAAAGTATCAGTGGGAGCATGTGGGATAGTCGTTCTATCCTTGGCGTTAGTGGGAAGAATATAGTGCCCCATCATTGGTTTAAAGGAGGAACAATAGTGCCCCATTGGTGTCATCGGAAGGAATAGTGCCCCATCATTGGTGTTAGAGCAATAGTGTCCCGTTATTGGTTTCAGTGGCAGTAATTATACCCCTTTGTTGGCGTCACTGGGAGGAATATTGCCCCAAAGGGCCATATAAAAAGGCAAGCAAAGGACCAGTTTGGGACACCACTGATAGAGACCATTGCCAATCTTCCAAAAATGCTTCACTAAATGATTGACTGATTGACCAAAAGCTAATAGACTCTGCAAGTGCAAATGCTTCAGAACTAAAGGCTGGCCATAGACCGTTCAAATCTTGGCTGGTTCAGCAGGAACCGGGCGAGATTCAAACTGTGGATGGGCAGGCTAACTGTCGATTGATCAACTTAAGTACAACCAGCCTGCCGGATTTACTTGCAATCATTGCTAGTGGCTGCTATAGCCGCTAGCAGTAATCATGGTCTTCTCCCAGTGGGATCGGCCACCCCTGCCTGGGGGGGGGGGGGGGGCCAATAATAAAAAATAAAAAAAGAGCAGAAGCAGATCTCCCAGGCCATCCCTCTGTTCTCTCCTGATTGGCTCCCACTGCCTGTCCCGAGTGCAGTTTTGCAAATCCATGCACTCAAAATGCAAGTGATATTTAACTTTATTTATTTTTTTTAACCTGCCCCAAAAAGGTCAGTTTTAAACAAACATCGCTACGTTGGGAGTAAATGAGAGGCAGCAATTTTTTTGTTTTTTTTTCACGACTGCGTGGAGGCTTTGTAATAAAGTAAGTAAGCGGCTTGGGTAACAATCTCTACCCAGCTCATCAATCTGTGGTTTTGTGGCGTTGCAGGGTGGGGACCGGAAGTCTTGCACTGAAGCATTAATTGTATTTTTCTGCTAAACAATTGCAACTGCCACCCACCACCGCTCGCAAAAGGGAGTTTGTTTGTACTGACAGCACACCTCCCAGGCACATTTATGAGGGGGGGGGGGGGGGGGGGCAACAGGACAAGAGAACACAAAAAAAAGAAGGGAAGAAGAAGAGTTTGCATAAATAGCTACAAAAACCCTTATTAAAACAGCGTCTCGTGGTGGAATGGAGGGGGAGGAAGGGAGGGCATGAGTCACGACCGTCAATTTAATTCCATATCATTAGCTTTGAAAGAAAAAACTTTTTCCAGAAGTTAGAAATCCAGTAAGCTGATCTTCTAGGATTGTGTTTTTTTTTTTTTTTTTTTTTTTTTATTGTTCGGGAAAGGAGGGAGAAAATTCTATCAGGGAGGAGGTGGTGTACAAAATTCCATATAAAAAAAAAAAAAAAAAAAAAAAAAAAAAGACCTCTAGGTGTGCTTGGTTGCTTGCGTTTCCCCCTTTCATGGTGCCTCACAATACTTTGCTCAAATATCTCTATCCGACTGAAACCTGGTACCAAAAAAGGCAGCTAGCTGGGGGGAAAAAAAAAAAAAAAAAGAGAGAAGGGGGGGGAAGTTAGGAAACCGATCAAATTACCTTTCACCTAACCTCTGCAAACTACAGTACGTTCATGCAGAAACTCAGAAAAAGTATTTGTTGAAAAAGAAGGGGGGGGGGGGGGGGGGTGAGCAATCAAAAAACATTGGCGGAGGAAAACCATTAGAGACGGTTTTGCAGAAAAGTAAAAAAAAAAAAAAAGAAAAGAACAAAAAAAAAAAAAAAAAAAAGTTTATTAAAGTGGAAAAGTTACATGCATTTCGTAGTTTGCATCGAGAAACTTTTTAAAACATATATACAAAACAAAAAAAGAATGAGAATCTTGACTCCCAATACAATTTTTTTTTTCAGAAACTAATGAAAGAAAAAAAAAAAAAAAAAAAAATGAAGGTCAGGAAACATCTGTAAAATGAAGCTCTGTAGCCACCCTGTTGCGTGAAAGAAAATCCTCAAGACTGCATTTTTCCCTTTCATCTCAAGAGCCCCGCCAGTACACCCAGCAATTTTAAGACAGACGTCAGTAAAGAGACGTTTCTCAGATTATGGTAATTACCTAGCCCAAATAAATTGCAGGCTTGGTGAGTAGAGCTACTCTCCGCTTAACCCCTTCGCTGGCTGAGAGGCGTCTCCTGGCCCCTCCCAGCAGAAAAAAAAAATAAAAAAAATGAAAAGAAAGAAAGGAGAGACGTCTATGGTTGGAAATAGGGAAAAAATTAAAATAAGGGAAGAATAGCCAGGGCAAGGTTTGAGTGGTCCAAGGTGACATTTCTAGAGCACGAGTCCCGGGCGTCGTTTGCGTTTTCATGCCCCGAGGGGGGGTTGCAGACGCCCCCTGCTGTCATAAGGAACAAAAGCACACAATGAGAGGACCAATTTACAAAGATCTTTTGAAAGAAATGGCAAAGGGTTTTTGGAACTTGGGTACCTTGATCTTCATACCAACTGAATTATTTTTAAATTGAGCAAATTAGAAAAAAAATAAAAATAAAAAAAAACTGAAGATAAAACATTTACATCTCCTAAGATTTATTTTCTATTAAGTCTAAATTTTGAGGCTGTAAAAATTACCCCCGTCAATTGGTCAGCAAAAAGATGCTAACCGGTGAAGAAAAGTAGCATTACACACATTGGCCCGTTTTGCCAACTTTACTCTGTAGCAGAGCTCCCGACACTGGTCCAGTTAGACCCCCTCCATTTGGGTCAAATAGGCCTATAACAAATTCCTCATTCATTCAAACAAATAAAACAATAGATCTAGAACCATGATGGGACTGTTGATCCTCCCTTGAAATCCAGTGCCGCCTTGTGCACACAGGGAATGTAGAAGAGCATGTCTACCCACTGGCCACTGTGGTTTTCTCCTGCTGACCCCTGTTCATTGCAGGACTCAAAAGTGATGTAGGGGATCACCATAAGGAACCACAGTGGCCAGTAGGTAGACATGCACTTCTACATTCCCAGTGTGCACAAGACAGCACTGGAATTTCAGGCAGGATCAACAGCCCCATCATTGTTATAGATCTATAGATTTTTTTGTCGGGGGGGGGCAGTCCTGGGACAAATTGCGCCCCCCCCTTTCAATATGTGTGAGCTTATGAGTAGAAGGGGAGAGAGAGCACAGCTCGCACCTCCTTTTTACTCCCCTCAGCCTTATAGTAGAAGGAACTGGCAGCACCCCCATTCCTACAATACACGCTGTGCCCAGAGCAGGTGCCCCTTCTGCCCCACAAGACAGCACTGGATTTCTGGCAGGAGCAACATGTATATTTCACCCATTTGGTAAATGGTATATACACAAAACACCAGCTACAAAATAAAGAACTCAAAAACTGACTTTTATACGATTTTCAATGGTACATTTAATAGGCCAGAAGGGGGCAAATAGACATTGATTGTTTGAGTTTACATAAAAAAAAAAAAAAAAAAAAAAAAAAACACCCTTAGACAGCAAAAGGTTCAGAGAAGTTAGTAAAAGTACATTTTTGAGAGACCTTCAAACAATTTTTATAATTATATATATATATATATTTTTTTTTTTTGGACTCGGCATAACTTGTATAATACAAACTCTTACATTAAAGCTTCGGAGGAACGTTTGAAGCGTAGCAATAGATAGAAATTAGATTTTTTTTTTTTTTACCCCCTTTTTTGTTTATTTTCATTTCCTTTTTTTCTACACCCCAACATGAAAGAGTCCCTTCCAGGAAAGACGAAGGGAGGGGGGGAAGCTAGACAAGTCTTGTGTGTTTGTGTATGCGTTCGTGAATACCACATAACAGGCCGCTCACTGGCTCATACAAAGGCCCATTTAATTGGCAGTGTGTATAAAAAACGGACCATCCTGGCTTGCGATGAACGGACCCAGTTATGGGAAGTACGGCTCGAGTTCATGAATGAATCTTACCAGCTTCTTCAATGACATCGGGCTCCAATGAGATTTTTTTTTTTTTTTTTCTTGAATTTTTTTTTTTTTTAAAAAAGGTAAAATTTGCCAAACTTATTAATGGTTTCAAGCCAAGGTACACTATAAAATATGTCGACTAAGTTCCGTTTTAAGGGACAGCGGTGTTGACGGGATGTCTAGTCATTAAATCCATAACAATGATGGGACTGTGATTTGTTTCCTTAAAGGAAAATAAACTCTTCGTTATATATTAACCTACAGCTATAATTTATGCCTGCTGGCCGTTCGTGGGGCCGGATGTTTAAAGGAGGCAGAAAGGGAAAAAAAGACTTGGCAACATCGCCCCCAACAGGCAGCAGTAGCCATCACTTTTAAGAACTACAAACTTTCGTTTCACGTGCATTTTTCTCCAAACATTCTGAAAATGGGGGATGATTTATGACGGTGAAATTTAATCAGGTCTGGGCCTACCTGAAAATGTTTTGTACAAATGCATTTAGGCTCCATTCACACTTGTGCGCTTGTCATGCAACTTTGGACATCGTCGTTCCATGGTTTTCCAATGATAACCATTCATATATGTGCGACTTAAAGTTGCAGCAACTTCAAAGTAGTTCATGCCCATGCCAACTACTTTGGTCCGACTTTCATACAACTTGAGGACCATAAGTACACCAGTTGTCTATTATCACTGGTCACAGCCAAAGCAGTGGTGGCCGCTCTAGTAGGGGCGCCGCTCCCCTACCTACATGCAGGGCACCCAACGCATGGATTTCAATAGGTTTTTTTTTTTAAGCACATAAGAGCCTGATGCTCCAATTGGCTTCAAATATGGTGGACTCGGGGCACAGTGCTGCCCTCCCAGTTGTATGAGAATAGTGAACTAACATTTGCTCTGGTCTTCCTGCGTCTCCTCCCGGCCAGTCAGGAAGCGGGTCTTAAAACTGGCTGAGAGAAAAGTGACCGTATTGGCCGGGAGCAGACGCAGGGGGAAGCTGCTTGCGACCTGGATGGGGCAAGTGCAGGGTTGGTGGGTGGACGGATGGGCGATCGATGGAGGGGGAATTCCGTCGACCAACCGAACACGGGGGGGAGGGAGGGTGGTTTGCCGATTTCATAAAGAGCCATGAATAGCCTTATACAGTATAAGATATGAGGTCTACCACAGTTGCGCATGTAGGTACCCAATAAGACCTCATGGGGCAACATGGGGTGAGCTTTTAAATAAAGGCAATGCCCTTGGTTGAAATCAAACCCATCAGGTTAGATTTTGGTCATTTATATCTAATCATGGATATCCACAGCAGTCTGTTTGTGAAGAACCTCTCTGTATGGCACAAAAAAAAAAAAAAAAACAGATAAAAATTCATGGGAAGAAAAAAAAAAAAATAAAAAAAAATAAAGGGGTAAATAGAAGACGACCAAGCCATTCATCCATGCTCCAAGGACATATAAAGGCCAAAAAAATGAACCTATTCACCTTCTCACTAAACACTACCATTTCTTTAGCTGCTGCCACACAGGAAAAAAAAAAAATTAAGATTCAAGCAGAAAAACAAAAATCTTGTCCGACTCCAGTGGTTGCGGGGGGGGAGAAAAAATCCCCAGCCCAGAATGGAGACTCATCAGCCATGCAAATTATAGAGTGTCCTTTGTAGGCTGGAGTTAAAGCTTAGCTTAATAGCAAAATGCCTTAGAGGAAGGGTGTTTTTTTTCTAGGGAGGCCAAAACCCATTCACATTGTATTATTTACAGTGTGCGATGCTTAGTGTTTGTTTAACCCTTTTATGTCAGAGTGCAGCCTCGGGGCAAGAAGCCGATTTCCCTATTAAGACATCTTTCAGGATCTGACACAAGATATATTTGTGCCTGCGAGTCACAAAACATCTGAGCTAGTGCTGCACTGGCCGATCTCTTGATTGCCCACACATGCAATTAAAAAAAAAAAAACGCCTGCTTTGCGACGCAACAATTTTATTGCGTATATGAGCGCTCACGGACAGCATTACGATGTTCAAAATCAGCTGCGTTGTGGGAAGTAGTATTTTTTTTCCCCCCAAACAATTAGTTGGGTACAACAGCTTCTCTCGGTGACTGAATACAGAAAATGGATCTGGGGACCCCCCCCTACCCCACTTCGCCCTCCATTTGGCTTTTCCTATTAAACCAATTCCTCTTATTTTTGGCATATGTGATGGAACGAAAAGACTATACGTTGTTAGGTACTGATTGGGTTGAAGGGCTTTTTGATTTATTTGGTCTTTTAATCACCATAACCTGTATGGTTATACTTACCTCGTTGGGTCCAAAACCCTACTCCATACAAGCCATGGCTTCCATATTTGTCATTGATAATCGGCCCAAAAAACTGCTGTATTAGGCTATATTTGCACTATACTCCCAGTAGTTTTGGATCCGTCTTTGGCCATTGGGTCGTAAAAAAAAGGTAGGATTTAGATGGCTCTGCAAAATGGTCCCAAAATGAGGAATGAGCCTCTTATTTTTGTGATGGAACGAAATGCGCGAATACCTTCTGTTCTAGGAAGAGTCTAAAAGTCTACACACCAATTTGGTTGGAGGTCTTTTCAATTCCTTTAGGGCAGTCTCCAAACTGCAGCCTTTTGCTTGCTTTTATGCAGCCCTTGGGGCACCATTTCATCTAGATACCAACAATGGGGCATAATACTCCCCCACTGAAGGGGCCTCCCAATGACGCTAATAATGGGGAAAAATTCCTCTCAATGGGGCATTGTTTTTTCCCCACTGACAGCGGGACCTTTTCTACTCCATGGCCAAAGTCCAGTCCTCCAAAAGTCTGAAGGACAGTAAACTGGCCCTTTGTTTAGAAAGTTTGGAGACCCCTGCTTTAGTGCCTTTTTTTCTACACTAGGTTTTTTTTCTACAACAGTACATCTAACAAAAGACCGAGAATAGAAACCACACAAAAGCTGCAGTAACAAAATAGTGCACGGAGGCCATACAACAACAAAAACATAAATAAACTGAAGCACATTATAATGCATTCCTTAGAGAGCCGCATCACGTGACCAAGCTAATGGCGGTGCCGGCGTCAAAGATGGCTGCTGTATATACTGTAAAAGGTTACTCAGTCATTTAAAAAAATAAAAATAAAAAAAAAAAAAGAAGAAAAAGAAATCTAGTGCAAAATGTGGAGGAATACAAAAATGGAGGAATACTAAAAAGGAAAAAACAAGTTTTTTTTTTATATTGCGGTGCTCAGCCTGCGGTTAAACCCTTTCATACGGAAAGGAGACTCTGTTGTACCTCAAATCTAAATAAGCAGTAAAATGTATATTATTGTGCCAGTGTGGTTAGTTGTTTAAAGACAATTTCAGCATATAAAAGGCCCTCAAAGTACAAACTGTCTGCACTAAAAAATGCATGGTAACCTCAAATTTCTGCAAAAGACAAGAACTGGAAAATGCTAATGTAAAATTGGCCCTTTCAGGAACTTTTAGCTTCCTGGTCTGGACGACTAGAGGAAAGTCATCAAAGAAAGGGGGGGGAGGGGGAAGAAGATAGACCTAGTATTTGGCTGCTACAGGTACACATTTAAATAAAGGCTTACAGATGACATTACGGGTTGATTTACTAAAACGGGAGTGCAAAATCTGGTGCAGTTGTGCATGGTAGCCAATCAGCTTCTAACTTCAGTTGTTCAATTAAGCTTTGACAAAAAAAAAACCTGGAAGATGACGATTGATTTATATGCAGATCTGCACCAGATTTAGCATTCTCCAGTTTTAGTAAATCAACCCTTACTTGTCTACAAATGGTCCTCCAACTTGTCATGAAAAGAAAGCAGAGCCCTACGTTGGCAAGCCTTTGTGCTAGTTTTCTCAACTCAACGCAGGGTTTTTGGCCTTTCACTGGATCACTTGGAGGTTTAGGGTTCTGAGGATTTCGTTTGTTTAGTTTAGTCTTTAGGTTGAACAAGACGGACCTGTGCCTTTTAGCAACTGAATTCTATATGGCCACCAGACGCACTTTGCATTGGTTTAGAGCAGTGGTCTCCAAACTGTGTCCCTTTGTTTGCCTTTATTCAGCCCTTGGGGCACCATTCCCCTGAATGAAAACAAAACAATGGGGTTACTACTTCCCCCCACTGATGCCAACAATGGGGCACTACTCCAACTAATACAAAAAAAATGGGGCACTATTCCTCCCATTAAAACCAACGATGGGGGTATTGCTTACTCCTACTGATAGCAGGGCATTATCTACCGTCTACTGGCCCCCCTAAAGCCTGAAGGACAGCAAGCTGATCCTTTGTTTAGAAGGTCTGGGGACCCCTGGTTTAGAGGAACCCAACCTGCAAACCCAAATGGTCAAAGCCATTGAAGCATGAACCCAAAGCAGGCGCGTGCTTATCCCCCCTTGGGACATATAATAAATAAAAAAATAAATAAAAAAAAACATTTTGTAGCATTTTTACTGGATTCCACTGCTGGATCTGATGGAGTAGAAAAAGAAAAAAAAAAGGGGAAAGGGAAGATAAAACCTTTATTTCCCTCCCCCACTTTCGTCTTTGTACTGTCATCCTCGTGTTTCGCACTGCAATCCTAGGCCATCACACCATTCCAGTACTTAGTAGAATAGAAAGAAAAACACACAAACATCACCAGCAGCCGCAGCCAGGTTGGAGACAGTGTGCAGACTGAAAAAGTTAATCATTACTTCTGTCTGCCTTCATAATCTAATCATGTCTCCTCAGCACATGCTAAACTCACATCTCACGCACACAAATACTTTCTGCCTGGAAAACTACAGACGCATGTGTTAGATAGAAAAAGTAAAAGAAAAATAAAAAAAATAAAAACAAAAAAAAAAAAAAAAAAAAGTCGGTGCGATTTCCAAAAAAACTAACAAAACAAAAAAAGTTGGTGCGATTTACACTTTATCGCCTTTGGTGTAAATGACACCATAAACCATGTGAAGAGGAATGACTCAGTCCAAATCAGGGAAAGGCGTAAAAGTTTACAAATTAAAGTTTCAGGCCAAAATTGATGCAAAGCTTATTTCTAGCTTTGCTTGGTTGCCAGTGCCAATAAACTGGTTTCCTATACCTTCGAGCTGAATTCTGAATTCAAGTGGATATGTAGTGGACATATCTTGCCCTCCAACTGTAACGACCATTACAAAAGACAAAATACTGGTGTCATGATGCGGAATCAACCGAAAATTTGTGATCATTTCCATTTTGTAACCTAAAGATTATATATTTTACGAGTTAGAAAAAAGCTAAGGTTTGTTGAAACCCAACCTATGGCGCAAAAAATAAATAAAAAAAATTAGGCTTCTGAAAAAAGTCTTGACGGTGTACAGCTAGTAATAAGCAACCTAGAATGTACATTTCTATTGAACATCTATCATCCATGTTGATAGCCGTCACAGAATTTAACATGGAGGAAGCAACACCAAGGGCCACTCACATGCGCCAAGAATTGCCCTGTGCTTGCCCCCACCCCCCCAATGACCTCTCTTATTAAAACAGTAATATTCCTGAGACACCCCAACCAGGTCAGAGACACTGTAGAAGGCCAATAAAGGTCTACCCAGCTAAAACGTAGACTTCATAACATGAGCTTGAAGTTGCCAAGCTTGTTGACCAACGTAAACTCAACCCCTGCCACCAAAAATTGGGTTTTCTGAAAAAATTGGGGACATTTTGGTGCAAAGAAAAAAAAAATTAAGTCTTGGACAGTGTACAGCTAGTAAGAAGTCACCTAGAATGGACATTTCCATTGAACAACCATCATCTAAGTTGAGAGCAGTCACAGAATTCAACATGGAGAAAGCAATACTAAGGGCCACTCGCCTGCACCAAGAATTTGCTCTGTGCCCGAGGGGGTAATAACCTTTCTTATTAAAACAGTAATATTCCCGAGACACCACAACCAGGTCAGAAACACACTGTAGAAGGCTGATAAATGTCTAACCAGCTAAGACGTCAGTGGCGAGGTTAAAGTACAACCAGTGAACTGGGTAATATGCTCTATTGAACTCTTCCCGTCTGCTAGATTAACGTAACTCAGACAACTTTTATAAAACGGAGATCGCCGCCCATGATAGGGGTGTTGCACTACCCACCATAAAACAGTCGGAATGACTGGTTGCAAAACCGCAATGTAGACTATCAGTCGTAATGACTTCCTATAACTACGGACAAGGCTGCACAAAGGCTAAAATGTTGGAAGGCAAAGATGAATCAGGATCTGTCAAGACCTTATCGAGCAGGTTCAATTGTCATCCGCATGACACAGATGAAAATCACAGTGACAAGAATTACAGTGGAGACATCATTGTCAAATGCTGGCAGGCGATCGGCGGCAGGCGCTATTGAAGGAGGCCATCTATTAACAAAGAATTGGTGACATCACTCAGACCGGCACTGTTGACCGCATGACTACCTGAATGTTTCTCTTGCCCACAAAGTAATGAGTGACAGGTGCACCTAAAATCTAGGCCTCCAACACATTTCAGCTTACAACTCAATTATGTTCACTAGATTTAAAGGATCCTAGGTTTTAATGGCATCGGGTCTAAACCGCACGTGAAGCATATTGGGTCCAAACTTTTCATGGAACATCCAAATGTTTGGGCCATGAAGCGAAATGCACATTAGGCAGTACATTACTTGCCTAATTCAAGTGTATTAGGGTTTCCCTCCCCCCCTTCTCTATTAGCAGATACAAAGAAAACCTAGGCAAGCGACTGTTCTAAGACACAAGGGTTCAATTATACAAATAAGAACAAAGGAAACTGGAGCAGCTGCCCACTACAACCAATCAGATCCAAGCTGCTATTTCCCCAGTGCAGATAAGAAAGTGAAAAACCAAAATTGGCTGTCTGTAGGCAGCCATCCTATTGTTTGTAGTATCTCGTTTTATAGACGAGCCGCCAATGTTTTCCCCATTGTGTGGGGGCTAACTGGGACTCTCACAATGGCAACAATATGGCACACCAAACACAAATGGAGACACAAATACAACCGAGAGCTTGTTGTATCTCAAGAACAAAACCCAGCCTCATAATCTCCTTGCAGTAAGGTTACTAGGTTAAATAGGCTCTTTTCTTATCCAAGGCACGTGGTCTCCGGTTGAACTCCATTATCCCATCAATAGTCTTGCAGAGCAGCAAACAGACTCTACTAGCAGGCAGCTCTTGCCTTCGAAAAGAAAATGAACAGGCATTGAACATGGGGGTCTGTTGTGCTTTTGTACTAGCATCAACCACCCTGGCATGACTTGAAAAGGATACAACCTATTTATACAGGATAGGATGAAATGTCACTTGTATTGGTTCAGAGTTACTGAGGTCTGCAAAATACATCTGAAAACAGCCATATTTGATCCAAAATATTCACCCACCAAAAAAAAAAAAAAATATATATATATATATATATATATATATATATAAGCCTTGGTCAAACAGTCATATCTTACATTAACCAGCTTTTAATTACAGAATGTAGATTTGGAATTGTGGAATGTCTAGAGGTAGAAAAGGAAGGCCTTAAGGGACCAAAGTGAAATCTAAGAGAATGAGGCCTACACATCCTCAAGGAACGGCTCAAAAAAAAAAAAAAACATTAATAGGGAGCATACAAAAATGGCTACCACAAACCACAGACAAAAAGATAAAAAAAAGAAGTTCATAGTGATCAGACTCGCACCCTTATAGACAAACACTGCACAAGGAATGCACAACCTATAGTAAAATCCTGCTGTTCTGCCCAAGATTTTGTAAGCACTAGGAATCTTTGGCAAACTTCAGATACATCAACAAGGATGTTATATGCACACAACACCAATGAATTACATTTCTACCAGGATTTCCTATTAGAGCCTTTAGAAAAAGGCTGCCTAAAAAAAATACAAAAAACACACACTACACACTATACTAGAATATAGTGCAGGTGAAAAGGCTAAAAGGCAGTGCAAACCATTAGAAAAAAAAAAAAAAAAAAAAAAAGTTTACTTTTTATAAGTTAAACCCAAGATAATGACATTGGGTGGGGATCCGTGTGAGAGCAGAGCCGCCAAAACCAAAATTAGCTGCTGCCAGCAAACTCCTTGGCCCCGTTGCTTAGGGAAGGAAGAAAAAGTCATGAATTCTTCAACTGAGGAAAAAGGAGAAAACGTTTTTTTTTTTTTGTTGTGGAGGCTCACCCACGAATCGTGTATTATGTTAAAACAATGAGTCCATCTGCATACTTTTGAGGAGTATTCTAAAGAATTCCTTGCTGAGTATGTCCTGTTCAGCAAGGTGACTTACTTTGAAATCAACCAAAGAAGCCCAAACCCTAGGAGAGGCCACGGTTGGCTACCACCAGAAGCCCAAACCCTAGGAGGCCACGGTTGGCTACCCCCAAAAGCCCAAACCCTAGGAGGCCACGGTTGGCTACCACCAGAAGCCCAAACCCTAGGAGAGGCCATGGTTGGCTACCACCAGAAGCCCAATCCCTAGGAGAGGCCACGGTTGGCTACCACCAGAAGCCCAGATCCTCGAAGTAAGACTGGGTTCACACTATTGCAAATTGGATGCGGATTTCTCCACATCCAATTCGCATAGCAGGAGATTGTGAGCTGGTTCACACATCGCCGTGGCTCCAGTGCCAATTGCACAGGAGTCCTGTGCGTCTTTTGGTCCGTTTCAGGTCCGAAATCCACCCAGGATTCTGGCTGAAATCAGACCTGAAACAGTAAATGGAGACGCACCAGACTCCTGCAGTGAGCCACTGATATCTAGTGTGAACCCAGCCTTACACATTCAACTATTACTAGAGGCCTAAACCCTAGAAGCCACAGTCAACTACAACCAGAGGGACACATCCTAGGAGGTCGATCAACTTACTAGAGGATTAAATCTTAGAAGCCACACAGTCAACTACTAGTAAAGACCTAGATCCTGGGGAGCTACAGTCAACTACGACCAGAGACCTAAACCCTAGAAGCCACAAAATCGGCTACCAAACCTCCCCCCGAAGCCGAAATTCTAAAAGACACACAGTCAAAATGACTAACTAGAGGTCGAAATCCTAGAAACCACATATTTGTTTCAGGTCATAAAACACAAAACGAAATATTCTCCCAAACTTTTTTTCACTATTACTGATATACAAACATCTGGGAAATTTTTCTTAAAGGGGCGCATCATCCTGCAAGGCAGGCTGGACCTTTTAGTCCCTCAGCAGCCAACCAAATGGTCTCTAGCAAAAGACCTTTAAAAAAAACTGGGCCTTTCTGGAGCTGAAGAGCCATCTACCCTCCAGTGTGAATGTTCACTCAGGTTTTATTTGTGTGTCACGACTAAATTGAGGCTGTGGATCAGAAGCCCAAATCTTTGCAGCTGAAAATAAACTCTTAGGAAGCCGCTCGGTGACAGTAGGCAGTCAGCCAGACTGCAGTGTGGGTTATTTAATCCCGCTTAAGAAAGATGGTTGTGTTGGCAGTGACCTCGGCGTGGCCCTGTTACAGTATTCTCCTAGACGGCTCATTCTCAGGTCATCGGGAGCCGGCACCAGCAGGAATTCAATGTTCACTTTCAGAACTGTGCAGTCACGTAGCTGATAATGGAGGCGACAGGCAGATACCGTCAAGCCAGGGAACATTAATTGCACAGAGAGAGCAATGCACCCAGACAGCTCTCCCCTGAGTGGCACCATAAGTTCTTGTGATGTTTGGAATGACAACAACCCCAAGCTCGCAAGAATGTATTGGAGACGATAAAAGATGGCTGCCGAGGAACAAAACAAAAAAGACTGAAAGGGAACAAGTCACCACAACACAAAAAAGTCATAAAAGTGATAACTGGAAAAAAATAAAAGATACCGTCTATACTTGAATAACTAGGGATAAAACAAAAAAAAATAAAGTCTTGCTATTTGGGTCAGATCAATAGACCCCCTCAATCCCACGTAGCCCACCCTAGCTGTTTGAATGAGCTTTCTGCCAGGAAAGAGGCCGACAGAAGAAAAAAGTGTCACAGGCCAAAAGCTACATGGGTCTCTGCCAAGTCCCAGTTTCCCTCCACTTCACCGGCCTGGCCTCTTGCAGGCACGGTCAGATGATGTGTACTTTATAGCAGTACACCCAGTCTGGCAGGCGGCCTAGTCTCATCCAAAGCCTTTACGCTGTCGTCTTGCTATTAACCCCTGACGATAACCTCACTTTGCAAGGCCCCTACACGGGCTCTGCTCACGTAATCTTTCATTAACATGCTCCTTAGCTGCCAAAGACATACCAGGATAAGCTCGCGCTCAGGGTCGCACCCTTTTCCGCCTCGCGCCAAGGCCAAAAAAAAAAAAAAAGGGATAGATTTCCCAAAATTTCAAACAAAAGTCGCAGCAAACCTATGGTCGCAACGCAAGGTAGACCATCGTTAATCCACAAGAGTTCAATCGGAACACAACTGATCTAACTTTGTGTGACGGGCTTAAGGCAAAAAAAAAAAAAAAAAAAAGTAGGCCTCAGGAAAAAATATCCATTTTGAACTTGCCAAATGGCTCTAGAAACTTTAGGCACTCACAGCAACTAATCATTTTACGGTGGATGCCACAAAATACCATTTAGTTTAGCGGCAAGACATAAAATTATGCAATGCTATACAAAGTGCCCAATGCCGTTATCAAAACTCTTAGAGGGAAGTATAAGATTTAAACACAGAACTCCAGCCAAAAACAACAAGATAAAAACAAACAGCCCATTAAAAAAAAAAAAAAGGGGGGGGGGGGGATTAAAAAAAACACCACAACCACCTTTTGTTGCAATTTCAGCTTCAATTCAGAGATTTCCCCTGCAGTAACATTTTTCTGCCACTAGATGCCCTCAGTCTGGTGGCCAGCACAATTCAACCCACATACTCTGAGCCCAGGTCATCCTGGACAGTGAAAAGGAGAAGCAGCAATGTGATGAGCTCTCACTCCGCTTTCCCCTCCTAAGATTGGTTTCTTGCGCTGCTTGTTCGCACACTCCAGCCCTGCTGTACAGAGAGTGCCAAAAGGCTGATAGCAGTTTGCAGGCAGGTATTTATACAGCTTGCATTTAAAAAATACATACAATGATGCAAGAATGATTAAAAGAACTGCATTAACTTGTGTTTCTTTTTTTCCCCTTTTTTATTATATTTGCCTAGAGACTTCATAAAAATAATATAAATAAAAAATAAACACTTTAGCATAAAATGCATTTTAAATTCAATACAAGCAGCAGCCGGTATCAAAAAAGCCAAATTGTCACCGTGCCGTAAAATGCACAGATCGAATAAGATAGTTCTGCGACTTTGTGAGATACCAGCACGATCAAAAGACACAACGAAACATTCCTGGCTTGTATGCTATGCCATAATGAAACTCCAGTCAGGCAGTCATTGGGGCTTTTGTAGTAAGCAGGAACCAAGCACTGAACTCCGAGGCACAGCGCTCTTCTCAGAAAAGGTAAATTGCTGTCCCTGCTGGGGAAATTCACCCCATTCACCCTCTCGGCCTAAAAGTGAAATTTCAATATTTTGGAGTTGGCAGCAGAACAGGAATAAAAGGGGAAATTTCCAATGGAAATACTTGTTCTGAACTGTCTAGGAAGGGATTGCCCTCACCTTAAAAAGGGATTTGCTCTCACTTCCTATTGTGTGAGAAAACGTTTCAGCTGTCGATCTACATTAAAAGGGTTAGTCCACCCAAACCTAAACATTTCAGTTATGCCTTCTCTAAATCTTCTAGAACAGCCTTTAACCTTTTTAGCCCAGGGGGAATCCTTAAAATTATTTTCAGGTCTCAGGGAACCCCTGATAAAACCCATTCATTGGGGGTCAGTGGGGACAATGCCCCTTACTTTGGTGGTCAGTGCAAGAATAGCCCCCTTACAGAGTGCTATAAAAAGCATTGGTGTCATACCACTGGCCCCTCCAAGTGGCATTGGCTCAGAACCATGTAGGCACCATCAAACATGAGGTAAGCTCAAGGAACCCCTAGCCACCTCTAGAGGAACCCTAGTTGAGAATGTCTGTTCTAGAAGCTCTAGTGGCAAAATCTCCCGGCCTAAGTTCCCAATTCCTCTATCCTTGTTGTGGACTATCGTTCTTCTCTACATCAAGAGCCCTTTGTAGATGTTCTGGAGCTTGGAACTGAACCTTTCATAAAGCTTAAGAGTTGCTTGGAAAATGCCCCCTTAACCTATGAAGAAATCACTGGTCCTATGGTAAAGGTCTACATCATCGTATTCTACCAGCATTTGCTCAAGCAGAGGGTCCTTTTGCAGCTGAGGAATTACAAGTTGATGTAATCCTTTTTGCATAGGGTGGAAAAAGGTTAGAACCTCTGGTCATTTTTTTTGGAGAAGTTTCCCCTCACTTTCTGGTGACCACACAAAAGGGGATTCTACCAAACCGCATCATAGACCTGAATAAAATCCTGTCCAAAGCTATAAAACCTTATCCCGACGATACAAAACAAAAAAGTTATGCTTTTATTGCCATCTTTGTCTCCATATTAGAGATCCAACTCACTTCCTGTCCTGTTGACCACACAGGAAATTAGGGAAATATTTTCGAAAGGGGACATTGGATGCAATAAAGAACCCTAAGATTCTATGCAAAAAAAATATTTTGGGATTTACACAAAAGTCCATTCTGACCTGTATAATACTCGAAAATATGAACATTTTACAAGGTATAACCCCCCCTTTTGTTTTGCACATGGTTAATAAAAGGCCTCCAGAAGGAGTTTGAATAAAATCTGAACCAAGTTTGGTCTGCGTTACCCCAGGGAACACTCTATGCTGTTTCTGATAAGGGAGACGAACCACAGGAGGGGTCATTAAGAAAAATTGCCCACAAAAATTTGTTTCTGTGCCAAGAT
This sequence comes from Lithobates sylvaticus, assembly GCA_028564925.1. NCBI lineage: Eukaryota > Metazoa > Chordata > Amphibia > Anura > Ranidae > Lithobates > Lithobates sylvaticus. The sequence goes on along the minus strand of CM053026.1, from coordinate 47,325,439 downwards.
AGATTCTTTTAAGAAAAAAAAAAAAAGAGGAGGAGGAGGATGGGGGAGAAGAGACGAGTTCCACATACAACATGAAAGGGCAGCTCATGTGAATTAAAGGTCATCTCCATGCTTTGCAGGAGGAACCAGCTCTTTTGTGAGGGGGCCCTCTGGGGATTCATTTTTTTTTGCATTTACATTTTTTCTTCCTCTGCCAAAGGAATCAAATCTCTGGCTCCAGCCTCCCAAGTCCCGACCTTTATGCCACTACCCCCCCCCTGAACTGTGCCCCATTCATTAAGCCAGCTCACTACAGTGAGGCCCAAGCTGGGAGCAAGGGGGGGGAGCGAGGAAAAAAAAAATAAAATATGGGAAAAGAAAACTGCACATAAAAAATAAATAAAAAAGCTCTGATTGGTTGAAACATGAGACCTTGAAAGAAAAAAAAAAAAAAAAAAAAAAAAAAAAAAAAAAACACAACACACCCCTACTGCATACTCTCAAAAGCACAACAAAAAAAAGGAGAGATTTTTTTTGTATCCAGGTTGGGAAAGATGTCACATTTCATCGTCACCTGCTAAGCTAATGGGTTTTTCGAAGGCCCCATTCATATTTCCACTTTGACGTGCCTTTAGGCATTTATTATGCATTTTAGGTGGATTTAGGAACACATTTTACTGCAAAATACTTAGGGATGCAACATCAGATATAATTCAAAGTGTAGGCCCACAGTCCAGATTTCAACTCTCCAATAGCCATGTACGGGCTTGCACCAATTCAGCCATGTAAGCATGACCAGACTGATCACCGCATCTTTGATTACCGCTGGCTTAAATGTGGTTGAAAGTGGCTGAAAACTGGCATGTGTATGGCCAACTTAAAGTGGAAGAAAACCCCCCTATTGTTTTCAGCCAAGGAAGCTGCCATCTTTGCCTCTGTTTAATCTTCAACTGCCACAGTGCTGCACATGTGATCCGTTATGACACCAGCCATTGGGTGGTTTGACTGTTTGGTTGAGAGCACAGCCAATGTGCAGTTAGCATTCCCGGCATGCCTTTTTTTTTTTTAAACTGTTAAATCGATGGGTTTACTTCCGCTTTAAGGCCTCTTTCACATGGGCATTTTATCAGTCCATTTTTGACACAAGATTAGATTAAAAAATGGAATGCAATGCATCCCTATGGGCGGCTGAATGCAAGCAGATGCGCATCCTTTTACATCTGGGTTTATTCAGGTTCATTGGACTGAACACAATGAGTTTGGATCCAGGTAAGCTTTTGCTGACCTGAATGGACATCCAACTACCATATGGATAACATAGGTCCATTTTCCTTCATTAAAAAGCTAGAGCTGTTACGTAACTGGAACAGACACCCATTTCTGTTCTGACCCGATTTAGCAGGGATCAGTTTAGGGGGCCCCTGGTATTAGTTGACATTAGGTCAATCTTACGCCAAGTGGTTAGCGAACCTTCTACACATCAAGCCCAACCCATAAAAACGTTCACACCAGGCTGAGCCCAGTTCCCTATGCTGTTCCAGAGGCTAGCACGATATTCCATTGCACTAAAAATGATCAGCAAAAAACGAATTTAAAAGCCACTAGAAACAGCAAAAAACAAGATGGCTGTAATGTGACACTGTGTTCATCTCCTCTGCCTCCCTCCCGGAGCCTCGGCCCTCCGCTCGCGGGGCCGGACATTAAAGAAATACGTTAGAATGCAAAACAAGGCCACTAGTAAAAATCGGACCTAATGCAAAACAAATGGTTTTTCATGTGGAGGCGCTTGGCTCGGATTCATGGCCTGCATAGCTGAGCTAGCTCCATTCTTCATGAATCAACACTTATCAGGACCTCATTAGGAGGGAGAGCTGAAGTTACACACAACTTTTTTTTTTTTCCCCTTTTAGGAGGGGGGGAGGGTTTGGAAGTAAAAGAAAAAAAACATCAGGGTAGATAAACGGCAACATTTGTTATCTCCATAGTTGATAGAAGTAGAAAAACCGAAGATGTCTGACGCCAAAAATTTAGCAAAGCACATATTTTAAATGGCTGCGATGCCAGGATGGGATTAACTTTGGAAACCAGATTAATCAGATCGAATCAATAAGGCAGCCAACTACTGGAGCAACGCCCCTGGCGGCACTTGCGGGAAATAGTGGGAGGCCTCACTTCCAAAAGCTATTTATCAAAAGGCAAAAAAAAAAAAAAAGTCAACTGAATCCCTTAAGGTGTTTTTCCTTCTAGTTATAGGCCAAGATGTGGGAACTTTCCAGTCTTTTGACCTAGGGTTGTCACCTGGTTGGCATTTAAAAAAAAAAAAAAAAAAAAAAAAAAAAAAGGACTGGTCGGTACAAAGAATCTTAGGGCAGCGGTGGTCAACGTACTCTGAAGGGCTCAAGTACAGGCCCCAAGATCGCTAAATGGATACACATAAAATTCAATGAAAGATGGTACAGAAAGCGGTAAAAAGACTGAAGACGTACTGCAAGAGATGATCAGAGCCTTAAAAACATGCAACAAGAATAGGAGGAGAAAATTAAAATAGTCAAATTCAAAACGAGAAGGAAAAGGAAAAAGGAAAAATATAAAAAAAAAAATAAAAAAAAAAAGGCATGGGGCATGAAATAAGAGATATTGTTTCAGCAGCCTCCAGATTAAGCTGCACAAGAGAGCCAGCTCTCCCCTTAAGGAGGTATTCGTAGACTGGCTCTGCTATTTCCTGCATCTCAATCCCCTCCTTTCTTCCCCTCCACTGGCAGCCCAGACAGAGATGTTATCGTCCAGGCAGAACTTTCAACCTAAACCCAGGGCGGTCCCCTCGCTCGTTTCATGTGGGATAATAAAAAAAAAAAACCCCACCACCAACAAGCAGGACTCGCTTTAAAAGTTATCACAAGCTGGCATCTTAAATAATCTGTTGAGGAACCCTCAGGGCAGGCGTAGACAATCTTTATAGGGGGGAAAGCGCTTGTTGAACTACATGTCCTAGCTTGTGTAGTGGTATGACCAGGAGATCTAGAACATCCACACAATCAATTTACAACTAAAAAAATGGAGGCGAAGGTTCGTTTTACGAGCAAATGTTTCTGGTGAACAACATTTTTATTGCATCACCAGATAGAAAAATAGGTATAAAGAGGGCTTCTGCCTATAGGGGACAGAGGCAAAGGGGCAGCTTTCTTCTATACTATGACTGGACACACTTTTGTCTACGGGCAATATAAATACAGGTCATCTCATATAAGCTTATTTACAAATGCATTATATTCTAAACTAGGTTGGCGTTTGTTTGGAACTGGGTTGCAGTCCAAACCCAGAAGCTATAATTTCTGGCTCAACGAGTTGTGAAGGGGTGGGGGGGGGGGGGGGTTGCCTGTCCCACAGTTAACTTTACAAAAGGGACTGGGATGCTCCTGACATCATTGACTCAATATGGCCACATGGTCATATTAGGTCGATGACACTGACCCTCTATATCCATATTAGTTTAATGTTACAATCATCCCAACCCCTTTGTAAAGTCAGCTGCAGGGATGGAACCAGGATCAGGAATGAAAGCAGGCTTTCGGGCTCTATTAGTGGAAATCCAGCCCTGGGTGCTTTCCATTCTTCTACCTGCCAGTTTTATGCCAGCTGAGCATGCCTTAGCTAGTTCAAACACTTTTATGGACCCAACAACTGGTCTCCTAGCATCTTCACTGGGGCCATAGAGGTTCTTGTAGGTCCTCAAGAGTTTTGATGGCCCCAGCGAGGATGCCAAGAGGTCCTCAAACACGAAGACGAAAGTCTCCACATCCAGCATGGACATTCCTAAGTCCTCCAAGGCTCAAGGCCTGCAAATCAAATGAAGGATTCAGGAGTGTCTATGGTGGATGTGTAGACCTTTGGGTGAGGGCCAACATGAAACTTGAGACCCCAGTGGTACTCCTTACAAGAACAATGGCAAGTGTCAGAGGGCCCGGAAAGAAATTGGCATAGGAGGACATGGCTAAAGAGCTCCAAATAGAAAAAAAAAGACACAACATCACCACAGAGATAAAACAGGAAGTAGATACAAGAACATATGGCTGTCACTTTCCATTGTCCAAAACAAAAACAAAAAAAAAAGGACACCCTAACTTGAAAATACACGAAGAGCACTTCAGAAAACGCAGTCACATGCAAAAAGCTTTTCAAAATAACCTGAAAACGCTCAAGTATGAATTGTGGCAAAGAGATGAATTCCCCTAAGTCTGGCAGATTTGAGGTCTGTGGGACAGGAAGTGGAGAGAAACCTCCCTAGACATCAAAACAAAAAAACTTTTGGCCTATGCCACCCGGTACTATACAGAAAGCTAGAAAATGTAACCTAAAAGGAGGAATAAATAGACTAGGCCCGATTCTTCTTAGTATGGCACACCCAATAAGGGGCTCTGTGGCCATGCCTGTTCTCCCACAATGCACTGCGGCCTGCTCCTACTTGTATAAAACTATATTTTAAGCATTTTTTTGTGCTTCCTCCTCAGCGCTGACATCTGGAACTGAAAATATATAGACTGCTGGGGCCTCCTGGCAAAATCCTTAATGAAGACTTGAGAAGAATTTACTGTTGATTTCTGTTTTTCATTTTTCTCCCCCCCTCCTCCTCCTCCTTCCCTTTACAGATGAGGGTCTGCTTGGCTATAACAGCCCAATTAAGTACTATTCAGTTCAACTTTAACAACCTTCAGTTTCGATAGCACGATGGTATGTTTGCCTAGTAAACGTGCAAGACTTTTTTTTCCGCGTACCCACAAAAACTCATTTAGGGCGAGCAAAGAGGGATAAGGGGCCCCCCACTTCTTCCACATGAGCCAAGCAACAACACAACCAGATTTTCAGATCTGGACACCACACCAGCACAAAACTCCAAAGGATATAAAATAAAAATCGATTTTGCAACCAAATATGAAGAAAATAAAAACGTAATTTCAAAGTAAAGGAACTGGGCAAATAGCTCACCTGAAAGCCCCTCAGGGGCCAAATAATTAGATCCCCCTGTCTCTGTAGAGGAAGGCACGAAGTCTGGACAATCCGCTGAAAAAACAAAAAAAAAAAAAGCTCGTTAATTTTGAGGTTTCACTAATATTCATTAACGCTAAGGCATACAATATATGTAAACTTTTACCAGCCAAAATAAAAGAATTCTGCACAGTCAGTTTTGTGATCCTTTCCACAAGGCATACCCAGATCTGTGACCTCCACTGCAGGACACATCCACCCAGCCTACTGACCGGGCAGTAAAGGAGTACCAGCACACTGATATGCATTCATTCTGCACAGCCCCCTGTCAGCAAGTAGCCAGTGCTAGACTGACAACATTGGCAGGAAAACAGATTTGGATGCTTGCACTGGCTTTATATAAAAGCTACACCCTTTTTCTTGCACCCCCAAAATTTGTAAATGACAAATGGGAACTATTGGTAATTTTAAACAAGTAACACAAATTTTTTTTTATTATACATACACACACACACACACACACACACACACACACACACAACTATAAAAAAAAAAACAAAAAAAGAAAAAAAAAAAAAAGGCATTCAGGGCATTCCACACCAATCATGTGCCATTGATGTAACTGCCAACAAGCACATCTGGGATTAGTGGCAAGTGTTCTGTCTATAGCCACTTAAGAAACGGGGAAAAAAATAAAAAATTATATTGCATAAAATGATTAAAAAAAATAAAAAAAAATAAATGAAGAAGATGGTATAAGAACCTCTGTTTTCATGGAAACATGAAACAGAACACAGTTAATGAATCCTGGAGAAGCAGCAATATAAACCATATGTTGCAATGTCTTTTCTGCATTAATGAGATCCTGAGCAAAAAAAAAAACCCCACACAAAGACCAGGGGCCCCTGGGGGCCACTATCTGGAGGCTGCAGGACCTTCTTATATGTTCTGCAGAAAGATAACATGAACTATGAAAGATGTTGGTAGGAAAAAAATATTAAAAAAGAGCAACGAGCCTGCTGAATGATCACCTATTGGTCTTTAGTTAAAAAAAAAAAAAAAAGGAGACTCACTCATCTTGCTGTATTCTTGTGTAACCCTCCTAACAGATGGGTAGAGCCCTGACCTCTTCAGGAGGTCCTGACCAACAGATGTCCTAAACTGGTCCTGTTCACACCTGAGCGTAGTGTCTGAAGCTTGTCGCTCAAAAAAAAAAGAAAAAAAAAAAAAAGTACATGGTGCAGAATTGCTAATTTTGGCCCCAATAGACTAACTTTAGCATGTTTTCCTGCCTAGCAACTAACTTTTCATTGGCTAAAAAAAAAAAATATGAAATAAAAAAAAAAAAAAAAAAAACTGTATAAAAAAGGGCCCACAAGACTACCAAAGACCTCAGCTCAAATGTACACGAGGCCTTAATCTAAGGATTTTCCCATCCAGGGCTAGGACAAGGGGTGGGCAGGAGGGATGGCTGCCCTGGGCACAATGGTTTACTGTATGAATGGGGGTGGGGGGCCCCTTTTTTCTGTTACAAGGCTGATAGGAGTAGTGACAGTGGCATTACTACTCCTGTCAGTCCAATGATGGAAACAGAGGAGGAGACAGCTGGGAGGCAGTGCAGGCTGTGTCCCCCCCCCCCCCCTTCCTGCCAGTGCAGTGCTCCTATATTCAGAAGGTGGCACTGGTGTACAGGAGTGACTGCTGAGCATAGGACCCCCTAAACTTGCACACCCTGAACATGGGAGAAGGACGCAGTTTGGCATCCTTGCTCTGGGCACTGCTCCCATCCACACTAGACACCACTGTCGGCTATTGTAGTCTGACAGCCAGCAACCACGGCTGTCAGAATACCCCAAAAAAAGTCAACGGGATTGGCGGCAGTTACTGGTCGGTGAACTTTTTTCTGCTCGGTTCCGTCAATTTCTCAATGGTTGGGGTCAACAGGGACACCCATGGCTCAAATTTTTATCAATTTACAGGAATTTGATGAAATCCCAGCCATGTATGGCCGATTTAATTCAACCTATTGCCATTAAATTGCTCAAAGTTTGGAATGGATTTACATAAATTGGCTGAAGTTCCAGCCATGTATTGCTCAACTCAACCTGTCCTCATCTACCCCTAAAAAGGAGATATACAATTTTGGTTGACCTGGCATTGCCGCTTCTAGATGTCCTAAGGATAACCAAGGATTACGATGCAGTTTGGGAACAGGAGAAAAAGAAAGAAGCCAATTCAAGTCCACTAAAAGTTTAATTGGGGCAAAGTATGAGCCATAGCAGGAATATATGATTTAACAGGAAGCACTTAATCAAACTTCAAACAATAGAGGAGACAGGAAGGGTAGACACTTGTGTAATGGTGCGCCATACACTTTCTCAATGTCTTAAGAATTTTCTTTCTGTCCCCTAAATATCCTAAAAGGAAATACTTGATTTTTTTTTTTTCACCCCTTCCTCACCAGTTAGGTTAATTACGCAAGAAGGTTGTATACATTACAGGAGGAAGACTAAAATGGCAAGCCTGTGCCAGTGCCAACATTCAGTACGACACTTCCAACCCCTCGGAGCACACTGCAGACCGTAGACGACGCAAAGCGCTGCACTCCCACGTAAGACGCCGCCTCGGGTTATGCAGGAACTTGGCAGGGGAACAACAGAAGAAAAAAAAAATTCTTTTGTCATCTCAGGAAATAACTGGGACTGCCTTCTTTCAGCTCTGCGCCAAGATGTTTACCTTGAAAGAGAAGAACCCAAAAACTTTTGGGTCCTCCTCCTGCTAGGAATATGCTGTCAGCCATTTTTAAATAGCTTGGAGCGAATATTTAAGGCTGGCAAGGAACCAGGAGGTTCCAGACAAAAGCACACAGTTTAAAGTGTCTGGGCCAACATAAGAAACATATGCAGCACATCCCTGCAACGCATGCGCGTGTCCCCTGGTTTCATCTCTTTAAAGACCTTGCAAATACAGAAAAAAAATAAAACCGGTTGGCCTGCCAGAAATCCAGCGAGCGCCTTCGCTTTTTTTTTTGGGCTTACAGCACTGCCTAAAATCCCAAGCAGAGTTCTCCCCTGCTGGACTACAGAACATATCTGCCTCCTTATGTTATGGAGGTGTTCTGTAGTCCAAGGAAACCTCAGGCAGGACTGACAGCACTGTTGGGAATTTCAGTGCACATAAAAAAAATAAAAAAAAAACTAGGAGCTCACAGGATTTCTGGAAGGATCAATGGGTATTTTTCTGTACTTGCAGACTTCATAAAAGAAGGGATAAAACATGGGCTGAGGTGTGACACATGAGTTTTGTTATTTTGCCTAGACACTTTAACAATGAGTCCACCAAAGATCACATACAACTTCATAAACTAGTTTACACCCTGTTAAATCCTCCTGTAATTAAAGGGAAATATTACCCTTATGAATGTATTATTTCACGTGGATACAAAAGAGATACTTGCGCCATCAATGTGAACATTCCAAGTATCAATGGCAATAACTAAGAGAACAATTTTTGACACTGTTGTGAAATAGCTCATGGCTCATCTCCTCATTATTGCTCTCTATCTATCCATCCATCTATCCATCCATCTATCCATCCATCCATCCAGTTATCCATGAGGTTTCAGCATCTACATAATAGCTTAGAAGGGGGAAGCCCAGATGACCATTCTCAGGCAAGGTCCTGTGGAATCCTAGGGTTCCTCCAGAAGTTGCAAGGGAATTCTTTTGAGCTTTGGCTGACTGTCTCATGGCTCCTCTCCCCATGATGGTCTTTCCTAGATAAGCAGGCTTTTAAACGACATCCATGAGATTTCAGCATCTACATCAAGGCTTAGAAGGGGAAGTACAGTTGACCATTCTCAGGCAGGGTCCGGTGGAATCTTAGTGTTAGTAGTCCCGTCGGCTATAGTTGACCGGCTCATCTCCCCATGGCAGTCTTTCCTAGTCATTCATAAGATTAAAGCACCTACATTAAGGCTTAGAAAGGGAAGCCCAGTTGACCATTCTCAACCGGAGCTCAATGGAATCCTTGGGTTCCTCCAGGAGGTTGCTAGGAATCCCTTGAGCTGTGGCCAATTGACTTCCCCATCCGATGGTGCCTGCATAGTTCTGGGGCCAACACCATTAGGCAGCACTAGCAGCATGAAACCAAATGGACCTTATAGCTGTCTAATAGGATGGCATTCTTCACTCCACTATTAAATTTTAGAAGGAGGTTCCTCAAGACCTTAAATATGTTTGAAGGCTTGCTCTAGAGGTAAAACCGGTTGAGAAAGACTGTTTTACTGCATCATGGGAGCTGAAGGTTTTTTTTTTTCCATCCCTAACACTCACCAATTCTGCCTTATGTCCTAACTCTTAGAGGCCCATAAATATAGAGGATCGAGTCAAGAAACTTGTCGATCTACTAAGTTACCAAATCACTTGAATGGGAACTCAAAAATGTAGGTCTAAGAATCAATTACGAAACACCAGCAGTTGTGATTCATAATTTCTCAGCCACAATTGCACAATTTTGCATGCATCTATTCGATTTGCATGAATTGTGAGTCACTAGACACATTGCTACCCATCAATGATATGTACATTTTCACTGGAAAGGGTGCTGATGCAACTTACATAAACAGTGAACATCAGTAAGCAATTTATTCCTCAGGCCACCCCAAATTCCCTTTTGGTGATAATGGTGCATCTTGGACCAATGGAGGTCTACAAATTCTATGGATGTATCAGCACAGCAGCCATTTTTCTCAACCCAAAAACAGCAGTGTTTTTGGAAATGTCTACGCCTTTACCATTTTACCAAGACAGCCTATACCTCACCAATCTTTTGAGCTGCTATAACCAAAAGAAAAAGCCATGTGCGCCTCGCTGCAAAGGCCAGTTATAGGTCGGGTGGTTGCCATGTGTTAAAACCAATAGCCCGTCCCATCCCATGAGCCACCCCCCCCCCCTTTTTATCATCAAGAACAAGAAGGGCAATTGCACTCCTCTTGTTAAACTAGGTATGACTTCACAGTGTTCCATTACAGAACTGCGTTCCTGTTTCTCACCTAGAAACGCAAAATAAACAGAAGGAACACACTGCACCGCTTGCCCAAAAAAGAAAAATTCCAAAATGTCTCTTCTGCACGAGAGCATAAAACCCCTGCGGGGAGCGTGGGACCAGACAGAAGCTCAGCGCTGGAAGCTCTTTACCCAAGATTCTCCATAGCCGACAATCAGAACCAGTCATTCGGCATGAGATACCAACAGATGTCATCTATTACAATGCTTCCAGGCACAGCAAGGATGAAAGCAACAGGCAGTCATCCTTCACATCCAATCAGAATCCTTCTTACACTAATATGAGTTCAGTATTCTAAAGCATGTTGGGTTGCTATTGGTTGCTGTTATACATCACTGTTTGCATAAAAAAAAAAACGGCCACTAATACCTTAACAGTATATAAAAGTATAACCTATGTATATAAACCCCAACAATGACTTTCTATTTGCTCCATTTCTTTTCTACAAGTCTAAAAAAATCTCTTGATCCTGCCAGAAATGTTACCCTTTGCCTCTACGGTTATCAATTAGAGGTTAGAAAAGCACTCCCTGTGAACGCACGTCCATGTGGCCCCTAAAATGAGTGTATAAGTGACAACCTCAGCCAGGCCACGACCCCAATGTGTTTCACCCAGCCCCTCAGAGCTTACTCATGGGGAAATTGGTCATTGCTGTTCCCAGCTCTCTGTGGACTACAGAATACATTTCTTCTAGTCAAGGGGTCTCCCAACAAGGGGCTGGTTTAATCTCCTTCAGACTTTAGGGGGTCCGTACTGACTATTCGGAGAGCTGACGTTGGGGACAATGCCCTATCTTTGGTGTCAATGGGAGCAATTGTGCCCCATCATCTGTGTCATAGGGTGAGATTGTGCCTTTACTGAGGAGGGGTATGACTTCACAGTATGCCCCATTGCTGGTTTTATTGGATGAAATGGCGCCCCAAGGGCCAGATAAAAGCAAGCAATGGGGCCGCATCTGGCCCCCTTGCCACAGTTTGGAGACCACTGTCCTAGCTTATGGAGAAAAAAAAAAAAAAAAAAAAAAAAAAGGAAAAATAAATAAAAGGGCTGGATTTCACATAACCCTACTTTCCAAGTGACAAATGGGGCAACTGAATGCTCTCCAACCTGTACCCCAAACGCACATCTCCAGACCCTTCTTTGCTTCCTCCACAATGTCAGTCCCATTTATCTAGCTAAAAAAAGGTGAGCAAAATGCCAACCAGGTTCAGAAAGGCGACTCAATAGCGCCAGTGCCAGCTGAAATTGGCTTTTGCTCTGGCGGGCAGCCCGATCATTAAAAGCAACAGGAGTGCCAAAAAGAGATTTAACAAGTTCATTGCTGGCAACAAAAAAAAAAAAAAAAAGCCTTTTAAAATCGAGCCACTAGCCCCACATGTGTAATGGCATTCAAAACTTCATACTGCACATTTTCCATACGAGAGCACCACATGTGCCAGCAAGGATCATAAAAAGGACCAAAAACTGCAAGAAAATTCATAAATAAAAATAAAGGGGGGGGGGGGGGGGCATTGGGTAATCAGGCAAAGATTCCAGGTGTGCCAACGCAATGTTACTTTCCCAAAAAAGTCGCAGCACGGAATGGATTCTGATTTGCAGCTGTCAGATGCTAATCAAATTAGTCCACTAACTAAATAAAAAAAAGTGAAAAAGTACCAATGTAATTAAAAAAAAAAAAAAAAAAAAAAAACACCACACACACCAGTTATAAGTACAGATGCAGCTCAAAACACAAGAACTAAAAAGATAAAAACAATTCTTTGGATCAAATCACATATCATGTAAAAGGAAAAAAAAAAAAAAAAAAGGGATGCATTATATCAAAATGAACACATCAGTAGATCAAAGCAAACCACTTGTGCAAGAATTCAAATAGAAGGAAAGGCTAAGTGATAAACTAGCATTGAAATATTTGCAGTCATATGCAGATAGATCTATGAAATGATACAAACCCCCACCCCAAGAAAAAAAAAAAAACCCATAGAACTAATCAATACTCCATCATATCAGGGTAAAATCACATATCTATACCCAAAAATCCAATATAGCCATGCCAATGACAAAATACAAACACCCCAAAACCAAACATGGAACTAATCAATACTCCATCATATAGGGCCAAATTACAGATCTATACATAGAACTTTTGTACAGCACATAGCAATCTAATAAAGATATATATATATATTATATATACACACACACACACACCTAACACAACACCCTAAATCATAGGACTAATCGATACTCTGTCATATCAGGCTAAATCACAGATCTCAACATAAAACATTTGTAGACATGTATATGACAGAGTACATCACCCCATACAAAACATGCAATCAATAAGTCACACAAGCCAAATCACAGATAAACATAAAAAATAAAAAACAAACAAACCAAACAACAACTTGGACATAATATAACCCATACAAAAACTGAATTATATCAAGCCAAACCCCATGTCTCTAAACAAAGATTTGTATAAAAAATAAAAACCACACACAAAACAATCTAACATAAATATGTAAAGAAAATACAAAAAAAGCAAAGTGCACCAACACTGCATCAGATCAAGCCAAAATGCCATCTCCAATCATGTGTATCCAAACTCAGGTCTATGAAAGAATAGAAAAGCCCCCCTGTAGCTCAAGTTACTTAAAAAAAAAAAAAAAAAAAAAAAAAAAATCACTATATATATATATATATATATATATATATATATATATATATATATATATATATATATATATATATATATATATATATATATATATATATATATATATATATATATATATATATATAAAAAAATATGAAGCAATCTAACATTAACATGTGCATTAAATAGTACATTAACAATGTCCATAAGATACAACACAAAAAAAAATAATAAAAAAAAAAATAAAAGTCCATGGGATAAACGTTATAAGTTAAAAAAAACAGATCAAAGAAAATAATAAGCCATAAGCAATAATTAAAACACATGACTTCAATCCGAGGTAACCTAAAACTCACAGAGAAAATGCATGATGTCCAGAGCTCCCCATGCTAGAACACATTGGCTGTCCTGGGAGCTGTCAGTGACACACATCACAGGCAGACACGATACTTTTACTCAAGGAGAGCAAAAAAAAAAAAAAAGTTTGAAGAACTCACCAGAAGTTTTGAGAATATCCATTGGGTATCTGGAGTAGGGAGGTGGGGGGGACTCTGCAAAAGAGAAAATAAAGAAAAAGCCATGAGAAAAAAAAAAAAAAAAAAAAAAAGGAGATAGAGACTTGTGATAACAGCGGGCGGCATTCTTTTAGCTAAACTGTTTGTGTAAGCTCTGGGGGTTGGAAGTAGGGGGCAGCGGGCGGCGACTGCCTTGATACTAAGCAGTCTGATAAACAAAAGAGGGACAGCTGGCGCCAGGCTCCCTGCTATCAACTCCTCTGGCTGTCTGATCAGGGATCTGAGTCTGCTGCAAGCCAGCCCAGCCTGATAAACCCAACCAGTTCCACATTTCACACACACTGACCACCCTACCATTCCAAAGACCCCCACTTCCCCAAAAATAAACTTTGCATTCTACTGCAACTTTGATAAAGATAATAAAAAAAAATTTACTTTTTTTTAATACTTTAAATACTTTTTTAAAAAATTAAAAAAAAATGTATTTTTTTTACTTTAAATACTTTTTCCAGTGCATTGCACCTTTGCTTTATTTTATTTTTTTTTGTATTTTTAAATAATTGTTGTCCAATGCACTCTGCTGCACCTTTTGCTTTTTAAAAAAATTACTTTCATTGCTTTGCACTCTTACACCTTTTCCCTTATTTGTTTTGCTTAAAAAATAAATAAATATGAATTGTATTTTTATATTGCACTCTTAGCTTTAAAGAACTATTTTTTTTTTACATTTTTATATTGCACTCTTAGCTTTAAAGAACTATTTTTTTTTTTACATTTTTATATTGCACTCTTAGCTTTAAAGAACTATTTTTTTTTACATTTTTATATTGCACTCTTAGCTTTAAAGAACTACTTTTTTTTTTTTTACATGTTTATTTTTTATATTGCACTATTGTGCTGTTTTTGTATAGAAAATGTATTTAATAAATAAAATAAAAAAAAAAAATCTAATATATATATATATATACACACATATACACACATATATATATATATATTTCTTTCACACACACCTCCAATATTTATATTTATTATTGACATTTTTGTATTGCACCCTGATGCAACTTTAACATTATTTGCTATACATTTTGCTTTAAAAAAAAATAAATCAGTAATTCTTTATGCATTTATCTTATCTGCTGTATCTTTGCTGATCATTTATTTTGCAAACACAGACCTAAAATATATATATTTTTTAAAAAAGGGCATCTGGTGTTTGTTTGCAAGCAAAACATATTATAATAGAGGGGTTGTTTTGTGTTTTATGTTTTTTTTTTTTTTTTTTTGCTTGTAAACACCAGATACTTTTTTTTCTCTCCCCTCAAAGTTGCCCCTCCAGCATTGGATGCCAAAAATAAATAAAAAGACTTTCATACAACCCAACTTCACTTCATTGCAGCCTGGAAACAAACTAGTCAGTTTACTAGGAGGGCCGGATACACACAAAAAGGCATTTAATGCAAATGTGTCATATGAAAGAAACAGCCAAGTGACAAAGTAAAAAAAAAAAAAAAAAAATCCAAAGCAAAAAAAAGGAGGACAATGGAGTGATTAACTCTTTGCAGGCTGCCACTGGTGACACTTCTTTGAGTCATCTGACAGCAGTAATGAGGTTGATGCAATTGTCGGGTGATACGAACTTATAATAGGTTTTAGGTTTAGCCAGGAGCCAGCTGTAACCCTGACCAATGGCATTATTATTTTTTTTAGGCATGTCACCAGCCCTGGCTGGGCTATCACATCTCAGGGCGTCTGAGGAGTTGACAAGAGTCCCTCTAAAAGTCCTGGGTGACTAGCAAAGGCTTAACACAGACTGCTCCTCCAATAAATACCACAGCCTCATAAAACTGGGAAGTTAGCTAATGGGACCTGTAGAGTTAACACATGCCTGTAAAAGCACCATTATATTCTGCTAACAATCTCTAGACATAGGAGATAATCAGAGGGAGACTCAGAGGCTCCACTACTGCCATTACATGAACATCTGGGCAACAGTTCACATGTCACTAAAAACTCCTTTGCCAGCCACCCTAAAAGCCAACCCCAAGCAATGCCAACAGAGACATGGAGCCATCCCTGGCACCTTACCCACACAGAAAGGATCAAGGGGGCATTACCAGAAAGACAAGAGAATAGGCGCCAGTGGGGTGTCGATGTACATATATATCACAGCAATAGACAAACTGCACAGAGATTACAGAATGAGGGCTCAGCATACAATATTTGGGGGTACAGTCCATAAAGAAAAAGATTGGAGAACACAGACATGGGGTGAACGTTGCACATTATAGGGGTACAGTCCATAGAGAACCATTCTAGAGATGCAGGGAGAAGAGTCAGACTTGGGGTGAGAGTTGTGAAGGTATAATATGGTTATAAAACATTTGGAGGGGTACAGTCCATAGAGAACCATTCTAGAGATGCAGGGAGAAGAGTCAGACATGGGGTGAGAGTTGTGAAGGTATAATATGGTTATAAAACATTTGGAGGGGTACAGTCCATAGAGAACCAGTCTAGAGATGCAGGGAGAAGAGTCAGACATGGGGGTGAGAGTTGTGAAGGTATAATATGGTTATAAAACATTTGGAGGGGTACAGTCCATAGAGAACCATTCTAGAGATGCAGGGAGAAGAGTTAGACATGGGGTGAACGTTGCACATTATAGGGGTACAGTCCATAGAGAACCATGCTAGAGATGCAGGGAGAAGAGTCAGACATGGGGTGAAGCTTGCACAGATATGGTTAGAATACATTATTGGGGTACAGTTAACAGAGAACCATTCTAGAGATGCAGGGAGAAGCGTCAGACATGGGGTGAGAGTTGTGAAGGTATAATATGGTTATAAAAAATATTTGAGGGGTACAGTCCATAGAGAACCATTCTAGAGATGCATGGAGAAGAGTCTGACATGGTTGGACCTTGCACCGATATGGTTAGAACATATTATTGGGGTACAGTTAACAGAGAACCATTCAAGAGATAGCGGATGAAGACGACACACATGGGGGGGGGGGTTGCACATATATAACAGATTATTGGGGTACAGTTCATAGGAGAACCAGTCTAGAGATGGAGGATGGAGTACGTGGGTTGAAGTTTGAACATAATATTAGCAATAGAGATATGATATCTGGCTGGGCAGTTCATTATTCAGAGCGAATGAATGGGGATTTCCTATATTTTGGGGTGCACTTTATAGAATGCAAAGTGTGTAAAGGGAACAGGGGGTCTCTTCGGGGGGTACTTGGTATATACAATTCTTCAGGATTATAACTGAGGGCACACCGCATTTTTTTAGGGGTGCAGAGGATGTGCAGTGGACGCCTAGTATATTGCGGGGTATCTATGGATGACAGGGCACAGAGGACAGGCTTGGCACTGCCATATCCGTCCTACTATGGAGGTTATTCTGGTGGGGGGGGGGGGGGGCATGAAGTACACATTGGGGCGCAGAACATATAAAAAGCGCTGGGCATAGTACTGCCACCTATGGACTGGCACATTTTGAGGCGCAGAGCACAAAAAAGGGTACCTGGTATACTGGGGGTGAGATTGTCGGGTGCTGAGCCTATATAATGGCACCCGGTATACTGAGGGCAGACAGATGTTGGGGTCACGGGTGTATAGCCTATATAACGGCACATGATATACTGGGGTTCGGAAACTATATATGGATACATTGTCCAGATAGATCCAAATGTTGGGGGTGCACAGTCCATGGGGCACATTTAATGGGGGAGCAGAAATACAGAGGTTGGGCAGAACATATTGTATAGGGGGGCAGACAAGCAGATTTTGGGGTTCAGGTTATAAGACACATTGTATGGGGGGCAAACAGATGTTGGGGTGCAGACAAGCAGATTTTGGGGTTCAGGTTATACGACACATTGTATGGGGGGGCAAACAGATGTTGGGGTGCACATCCTAGGGCAGGACACAATGTATAGGGGTGATCGGACAGATCCAGATGTTGGGGTGCAGAGTGTAGGATGGGGTAGGAGGAGGGAAGCCAACAGATCCGGAGTTTGGGGTGCAGTCATAAAAATATTGGGGTCCAGTGTAGGGCAGGAGGACGGAAGCAGAGAGAGATCCAAACATACGTACAGACGTTGGGGTGCAGAGCCTAGGGCAGGGGGAGGGAAGCAGAGGTTGGGGTACAAGCATACAAATGTTGGGGTGTGCTGCGTGGAACAGGAGGAGAAAAAAAAAAACAGGAGATCCAAGTGCAGAGGTAAGTAGACAGATGTGGGGGGGGGGTGCAAAGGCAAGTAGACAGATGGGGAGTGCAGAGGTTAGTAGAAAGTAGACATATAGGGGGGTTGCAGAGGTAAGTAGACCTATGTTGGGGTGTACCTAACTCGCAGAGCCTGCTGAGGTGGTGCGGGTTGCAGACATAGAAATGTTGGAGTGCAGAGGTAAGTAGACTTATGTCGGGGTGCAGAGGTAAGTAGACAGATGGGGGGGTGCAGAGGTAAGGTAGAAAGTAGACAGATGGGGGCGGGGTAGGTGGACCTATGTCGGGGTGCATTAGTAAGTAGACAGATGGGGGGGTTCAGAGGTAAGTAGATGAGGGGGGGGGGTGCCTAGCTCGCAGAGCCTGCTGAGGCGGTGCGGGTTGCAGACATAGAAATGTGCAGAAGTAGGTAGACTTATGTCGGGGTGCAGAGGTAAGTAGACAGATGGGGGGGGGGTAAGTAGACCTATGTCGGGGTGGGTTCAGAGGTATGCCGACCTATGTCGGGGTGCAGAGGCAAGTAGACAGGTGGGGGGGGGAGCAGAGGCAAGTAGACAGATGGGGAGGGGTAAGTAGACCTATGTCGGGGTGCAAAGGTAAGTAGACCTATGTGGGGGGTGTAGAGGTAGACAGGTGGGGGGGGGGGGTGCAGAGGTAAGTCGACCTATGTCGGGGTGCATAAGTAGACCTATGTCGGGGGGTACAGAGGTAAGTAGACCTATGTCGGGGGGTACAGAGGTAAGTAGACCTATGTCGGGGGGTACAGAGGTAAGTAGACCTATGTCGGGGGGTACAGAGGTAAGTAGACCTATGTCGGGGGGTACAGAGGTAAGTAGACCTATGTCGGGGGGTACAGAGGTAAGTAGACCTATATGGGGGGGGGGTACAGGAGGTAAGTAGACCTATGTTGGTGTGTACCTAGCTCGCAGAGCCTGCTGAGGTGGTGCGGGTTGCAGCAGACGATGTCGGGGTTGTTCTTGCCGTACGAGTCACACACGGTAAGTCTCTTGAGGTCGGCTGAGTGGCGGAGATCGGGCCACCGGAACACCTTGGCGATGAGGAGGGGAAGGGAGAAGGGTTGCTGGCAGAGCCGGGAGGAGTCGAGCTTGGCGGCCGGTAGTAGTAGACAAGGACTCCGGGTCCCTCCCCGGGACTCCACCGCCTGCAGTAAGCCCTCCAGCTGGCGCTCCTTCAGCCTCTTGAGCACGGAGTGGGTGATCGCCTTCAGTTCGGCGTCGGAGCCCATCGGTGCCCCCCGGGGCCCCTTGTTGCCCGTCTTGCCCATACAGCAGCCCCCATGTAGCGGCGCCGGTGCCCGGCTCTCCCCTCCTCCTCCTTCCCCGGCTCCTTCCCCCGGATCTCCGGGCGCTCGGCTCCTCCAGAGTCGCCGGACGAGCACCGATCGTTTGGTCCTGAACATGCGGGACGACAGCAGGGCTTCCCGGCTAAAGAACGTGCATGACGCCCGCAAATCATGAAGGAGCCTGGATCCGAGGCCGGCCAGAGACAAGCAGCAGCAGCAGCCCGGGGGACACCGGGGGTCCGACAAGCCAAGGCGCCCTGGAACATGCGCCAGTCTTTATGGGGAGAGGGGATCGCTGGGGACGGGGGGCCACAGATCCGATCAGATCGGCCGACGGCGGCACCGCATGCCAGGGCTGCGATCACACAACTCCCGACACCAGCAAAAACATCCGACACCCGGCTACACCGACCGACACCATCCGACCATACACGGTGCCACCGGGGGGAGGGGGGTCAGACCACCAATAATAATAATAATAACGTATAATATCCGGGGAGCGAGCACTGTCCTCCGCTTCTCTTCTTCTCCTTCTTCTTCTGCTCCTTAATCCACAAGAAGAACCTTCATCCGCCTGTCCGGGGGGAGAAGAGCAGAAAAATAAAGCGGCTCTGCAGACTCCCTCCTCCCCCTCCCCCGACCGGCCGGGGGGCGGGGCGTCCGCTGTGTTATGGAAATGGTGGGCGGGGACTCAGAGGGGCTACACAACTGTCACTTCACCTGACTGTCACTGCTGGCCTGAGTCTCCCTATACAGGTCATTACCGGGACTGTCACCCTATACAGGTCATTACCGGGACTGTCACTGCTGGCCCGAGTCTCCCTATACAGGTCATTACCGGGACTGTCACTGCTGGCCCGAGTCTCCCTATACAGGTCATTACCGGGACTGTCACCCTATACAGGTCATTACCGGGACTGTCACCCTATACAGGTCATTACCGGGACTGTCACTGCTGGCCTGAGTCTCCCTATACAGGTCATTACCGGGACTGTCACCCTATAGAGATCATTACCTGGACTGTCACCGGGACTGTCTCCCTATACAGGTCATTACCGGGACTGGCACCCTATAGAGATCATTACCGGGACTGTCACCGGGACTGTCTCCCTATAGAGATCATCAATTACCGGGACTGTCACTGCTGGCCTGAGTCTCCCTATACAGGTCATTACCGGGACTGTCTCCCTATAGAGATCATTACCGGGACTGTCACCGGGACTGTCTCCCTATAGAGATCATCAATTACCGGGACTGTCACTGCTGGCCTGAGTCTCCCTATACAGGTCATTACCGGGTCTGTCACCCTATACAGATCATTACCGGGACTGTCTCCCTATAGAGATCAATACCGGGACTGTCACTGCTGGCCTGAGTCTCCCTATACAGGTCATTACCGGGACTGTCACCCTATACAGATCATTACCGGCCCGGGACTGTCTCCCTATAGAGATCATCAATTACCGGGACTGTCACTGCTGGCCTGAGTCTCCCCATAGAGATCATTAATTACCGGGACTGTCTCCCTATAGAGATCCTTACCCTGATTGTGTCCCTATATGTCACCTGTCCTGCCTGTGCCATTATAATTGTCCTTTATCCTGTCTGTGTCACAATGTATCAGTTTCCTATCCCTATGTCACTATGTGTCCCCCGCCCAGACTTGTCACAATGTATCTCTTTATCTTGTTTCTGTTATTATATGTCCCCTACCCTGTGTATATCACTATATGTCCCCTATACTGTGTATATCACTATATGCCCCCTATACTGTGTATATCACTATATGTCCCCTACCCTGTGTATATCACTATATGTCCCCTACTCTGTGTATATCACTATATGTCCCCTACTCTGTGTATGTCACTATATGTCCCCTACTCTGTGTATATCACTATATGTCCCCTATACTGTGTATGTCACTATATGTCCCCTACTCTGTGTATGTCACTATATGTCCCCTACCCTGTGTATATCACTATATGTCCGCTACCCTGTGTATGTCACTATATGTCCCCTACCCTGTGTATATCACTATATGTCCCCTACCCTGTGTATATCACTATATGTCCCCTACTCTGTGCATGTCACTATATATCCCCTACCCTGTGTATATCACTATATGTCCCCTACCCTGTGTATATCACTATATGTACCCTACCCTGTGTATATCACTATATGTCCCATACCCTGTGTATGTCACTATATGTCCCCTACTCTGTGTATATCACTATATGTCCCCTACTCTGTGTATGTCACTATATGTCCCCTACCCTGTGTATGTCACTATATGTCCCCTACCCTGTGTATATCACTATATGTCCCCTACCCTGTGTATGTCACTATATGTCCCCTACTCTGTGTATGTCACTATATGTCCCCTACCCTGTGTATGTCACTATATGTCCCCTACCCTGTGTATATCACTATATGTCCCCTACCCTGTGTATATCACTATATGTCCCCTACTCTGTGTATATCACTATATGTCCGCTACCCTGTGTATGTCACTATATGTCCCCTACCCTGTGTATGTCACTATATGTCCGCTACCCTGTGTATATCACTATATGTCCCCTACGCTGTGTATATCACTATATGTCCCCTACCCTGTGTATGTTACTATATGTCCCCTACGCTGTGTATATCACTATATGTCCCCTACCCTGTGTATATCACTATATGTCCCCTACTCTGTGTATATCACTATATGTCCCCTACCCTGTGTATATCACTATATGTCCCCTACCCTGTGTATGTCACTATATGTCCCCTACCCTGTGTATGTCACTATATGTCCCCTACTCTGTGTATATCACTATATGTCCCCTACCCTGTGTATGTCACTATATGTCCCCTACCCTGTGTATGTCACTATATGTCCCCTACTCTGTGCATGTCACTATATATCCCCTACCCTGTGTATATCACTATATGTCCCCTACCCTGTGTATATCACTATATGTCCCCTACCCTGTGTATGTCACTATATGTCCCCTACCCTGTGTATGTCACTATATGTCCCCTACTCTGTGTATATCACTATATGTCCCCTACCCTGTGTATATCACTATATGTCCCCTACCCTGTGTATATCACTATATGTCCCCTACCCTGTGTATATCACTATATGTCCCCTACCCTGTGTATATCACTATATGTCCCCTACTCTGTGTATGTCACTATATGTCCCCTACCCTGTGTATGTCACTATATGTCCCCTACGCTGTGTATATCACTATATGTTCCCTACCCTGTAGGACTGTCCCCTAATCTATCCATCTGTAGACATTCCCTGAAAATCCTTCTCTTTAAAGCAGCCTATCCTACTTCTAACTAACACTGTTTTACTTCCTCCATCAGCTCATCCCCCACAGCTATTACCTCTTGTATCAATTGACCCTTCCTTTTTAGATTGTAAGCTCTTATGAGCAGGGCCCTCTGATTCCTCTTGTATCAATGTCACTATATGTCCCTTACCTAGGCTACATGTCCTTACCCTGTCTGTGTCACTATATGTCCCTTACCCTGTATATTATTGTCACTATATGTCCCTTACCTTTTATGTCGGTCTGTCACTATATGTCCCTTACCCTGTATATTATTGTCA
Source organism: Lithobates sylvaticus (assembly GCA_028564925.1). NCBI lineage: Eukaryota > Metazoa > Chordata > Amphibia > Anura > Ranidae > Lithobates > Lithobates sylvaticus. The sequence goes on along the minus strand of CM053026.1, from coordinate 47,303,088 downwards.
CTATATGTCCCTTACCTTTTATGTCGGTGGGTCACCATATGTCCCTTAGCCTATCTACATGCCCGTCGGTGTCATTATATGTTCCCTCCTCTGTCTGTATCACTATATATCCCCCTGACTGTAACACAATCCATCACTTTACTCTGTCTGTATCACATTGTATGTCCCTTACTCTGTCTGTCTGTACTTTAGTTAGGATCTTTTTTGTAACCTCATGCCTGCTTACCTGTGCCATATGTGCCAGGCTGTAACTTCCCCCCCATCCTTTACCTGTATGCCAGTTTATCTGTGCCATGCTATATATTTCCACCATACTACTATTATTATACAGGATTTATATAGTGCCAACAGTTTGCACATCACTTTACATTATAAAGGGAGACAATACAGTTGCCATACAATTGAACAGCAGGGTTAGGAGGGGCCATGCTCTTGAGATACCAGCATTCCTACTTATCTGTGCCAGGCTATTATTTCCCTCATACTATACCAGCATGCCTGCTTATCTGTGCCAGGCTATTATTTCCCTCATACTATACCAGCATGCCTGCTTATCTGTGCCAGGCTATACATGTCCCCATACTATACCAGCATGTCTGCTTATCTGTGCCAGGCTATACATTCCCCCATACTATACCATCATGTCTGCTTATCTGTGCCAGGCTATACATTCCCCCATACTATACCATCATGTCTGCTTATCTGTACCAGGCTATACATTTCCCTAAACTATACCAGCATGCCTGCTTATCTGTGCCAGGCTATACATTTCCCCCATACTATACTAGCATACCTGCTTATCTGTGCCAGGCTAGATATTTCCCCCATACTATACCAGCATGCCTTCTTATCTGTGTCAGGCTGTACAATCCCCCCATACTATATCAGCATACCTGCTTATCTGTGCCAGGATATACATTTCCCCATCCTTAACCAGGATGCCTGCTTATCTATGCCAGGCTATGAACTTCCCCCATACTATACCAGCATGTCTGCTAATCTGTACCAGGCTATACATTTCCCCATACTATACCAGAATGCCTGCTTATCTGTGCCAGGCTAGATTTATTCCCCATACTATACTAGCATGCCTGCTTTTTTGTGCCAGGCTACACAATACCCCCATACTAGATCAGCATGCCTGCTTAACTGTGCCAGGCTATACATTTTCCTTATACTATACCAGCATGCCTGCTTATCTGTGCCAGGCTATACATTCCCCCATACTATATCAGTATGCCTACTTATCTATGGCAGGCTATGAACTTCCCCCATAATATACTAGCATACCTGCTTACCTGTGCCAGGCTATACATTTAATCTACACCATACCAACATTACTGCTTATCTGTGCCACGATGTACACTTCCCCCACACTATACCAGCATGCCTGCTTATCTGTGTCAGGCTATATAACCTCTCCTCCCCCTTTCCACATTTTACCAGCATGCATGCCTATCTATGCCAAGCTTCATACTTCCCCCACACTATACCAGCATGCCCATGTGTGCCAGGTAATACATGCCATCTTTGTGTACCAGCCTATCCATGCCAGACTCACTTTAGGTATATCTATTACTATCTGTCTTAGTCTTTTCCTTTTCTTTGATTTCTCTGCCAGTCACCATGCCCTCTGTGCCATTCTACTCCCTCTATATCTTCAACCTATATGGTCTGCCTTGGCTACATATGCCCCTCTCCAGGCTTCGCCCACAGTCATTATGTCTCTTTTCTATGGCAGGCTCTGGTGTCTGCCCTCTCTGTCTTTTCATAGACAGTCTCTGTGACTTGCACTGACTGGCTGTGTGTCCTCACACTGACTGTCTCTTTGTATTTCCACCCCGTGTATATAGCATGACTCTACAGCAGAGACTGCATGTCTGGCTGTACTTCTCAGGCACTCTCATGTCAGCCAGTTCATCAGTGATCTCCCCTCCCTCCCCTGTGTAGTCTCTCTCTTCTCCCCTGTGTAGTCTCTCTGATTTCTCCTGTCCCCTGTGTAGTCTCTCTCTCTTCTCCCCTGTGTAGTCTCTCTCTTCTCCCCTGTGTAGTCTCTCTGCTCTCTCCTGTCCCCTTTGTAGACCCTCTGTCCTCTCCTCTGTGTAGTCTCTCTCTCCTTTCCCCTGAGCAGTCTCTCTGCCTTCTCCTCTCCCCTGTTTAGTCTCTCCTTCTCCTCTCCCCTGTGTAGTCTCTCTGCTTTCCCCTCTCCCATGTGTAATCTCTCTCCTGTCCCCTGTGTAGTCTCTCTCTCACCTCTCCCCTGTGTAAACTATCTCTCTCCTGTCCCCTGTGTAGTCTCTCTCTCTCTCTCCTGTGTAGTCTCTCTCCTGTGTAGTCTCTCTCTCTCTCCTCTCCCTTGTGTAGTCTCTCTGCTTTCCGCTCTCCCCTGTGTAGTCTCTCTGCTCTCTCCTCTCCCCTGTGTAGTCCCTCTCTCCCTGTGTAGTATCTCTCTCTCCTCTCCCCTGTGTAGTCCCTCTCTCCCCTGTGTAGTCTCTCTCTCTCCTCTCCCCTGTGTAGTCTCTCTCTCCTCTCCCCTGTGTAGTCCCTCTCTCCCCTGTGTAGTCTCTCTCTCCCCTGTGTAGTCTCTCTCTCTCTCCTCTCCCCTGTGTAGTCTCTCTCTCCTCTCCCCTGTGTAGTCTCTCGCTCTCTCTCCTCTCCCCTGTGTAGTCTCTCTCTCTCTCTCTCCCCTGTGTAGTCTCTCTCTCTCTCTCCTGTGTAGTCTCTCTGCTCTCTCCTCCCCCCTGTGTAGTCTCTCTCTCTCTCTCCCCTGTGTAGTCTCTCTCTCTCTCTCTCCTGTGTAGTCTCTCTGCTCTCTCCTCCCCCCTGTGTAGTCCCTCTCCCCCCTGTGTAGTCTCTCTCTCTCCCCTCTCCCCTGTGTAGTCTCTCTCTCTCCTCTCCCCTGTGTAGTCTCTCTCCTGTCCCCTGTGTAGTCTCTCTGCTCTCTCCTCTCCCCTGTGTAGTCTCTCTGCTCTCTCCTCTCCCCTGTGTAGTCCCTCTCTCCCTGTGTAGTGTCTCTCTCTCCTCTCCCCTGTGTAGTCCCTCTCTCCCCTGTGTAGTCTCTCTCTCTCTCTCTCCCCTGTGTAGTCTCTCTCTCCTCTCCCCTGTGTAGTCTCTCTCTCCCCTGTGTAGTCTCTCTCTCTCTCTCTCCCTCTCTCCCCTGTGTAGTCTCTCTCTCCTCTCCCCTGTGTAGTCTCTCGCTCTCTCTCCTCTCCCCTGTGTAGTCTCTCTCTCTCTCTCTCTCCCCTGTGTAGTCTCTCTCTCTCTCTCCCCTGTGTAGTCTCTCTGCTCTCTCCTCCCCCCTGTGTAGTCTCTCTCTCTCCTCTCCCCTGTGTAGTCTCTCTCTCTCTCTCCCCTGTGTAGTCTCTCTCTCTCCCCTCTCCCCTGTGTAGTCTCTCTCTCTCCTCTCCCCTGTGTAGTTCCTCTCTCCCTCCCCTGTGTAGTCTCTCTCTCTCCTCTCCCCTGTGTAGTCTCTCTCCTCTCCCCTGTGTAGTCTCTCTCTCTCCTCTCCCCTGTCTAGTCTCTCTCTCTCTCTCCCCTGTGTAGTCTCTCTCTCTCTCTCTCCCCTGTGTAGTCTCTCTCTCTCCTCTCCCCTGTGTAGTCTCTCTCTCTCTCCTCTCCCCTGTGTAGTCCCTCTCTCCCCTGTGTAGTCCCTCTCTCTCTCCCCCCTGTGTAGTCTCTCTCTCTCTCTCTCTCCCCCCTATGTAGTCCCTCTCCCCTGTGTAGTCCCTCTCTCTCTCCCCCCTGTGTAGTCTCTCTCTCCCCCTATGTAGTCCCTCTCCCCTGTGTAGTCTCTCTCTCTCCCCCCTGTGTAGTCTCTCTCTCTCTCCCCCCTATGTAGTCCCTCTCCCCTGTGTAGTCCCTCTCTCTCTCCCCCCTGTGTAGTCTCTCTCTCTCTCCCCCCTGTGTAGTCTCTCTCTCTCTCCCCCCTATGTAGTCCCTCTCCCCTGTGTAGTCTCTCTCTCTCTCCCCCCTGTGTAGTCTCTCTCTCTCTCTCTCTCCCCCCTGTGTAGTCTCTCTCTCTCTCTCCCCCCTATGTAGTCCCTCTCCCCTGTGTAGTCCCTCTCTCTCTCCCCCCTGTGTAGTCTCTCTCTCTCCCCCCTGTGTAGTCTCTCTCTCTCCTCTGTGTAGTCTCTCTCTCTCCTCTGTGTAGTCTCTCGCTCTCTGTAGTCTCTCTCCCCTCTGTCTCTCTCTCTCTCCTTTGTAGTCTCTCTCTCTCCTCTCTCCTGACCTGCCTCTCACCCCATCCCCCGAGCTGTCCCTCTCTGTCTCTCAGCCCCCTCCCCTCTCTCAGGCTGTCTCTCCCCCTCCCTCGGGCTGTCTCCTCCCCTCTCCCGAGTGTCTCTCCGCCCCTCCCCCCTCCTCCCTCCGCTGTGCAGTGGCGCGCCCCGTCACGTGGGTGTCTAGACACTCTGTCGCTTTAAAAAAAAAAAAAAAAAAACTGATTGTGTTCCCAGAGATCAGATTACTGGAAGATCTCCTCCATGTCCCGTCTATGGGGGCCACCTACCGGCATGGGACCGGGGCCACCTACCGGCATGGGACCGGGGCCACCTACCCGACATGGGACCGGGGCCACCTACCCGACATGGGACCGGGGCCACCTACCCGACATGGGACCGGGGCCACCTACCCGACATGGGACCGGGGCCACCTACCCGACATGGGACCGGGGCCACCTACCGATATAAGATCGGGGCCACCTACCGACTGTGCATACTGATATAGGATCGGAGCCACTTATGGAGCCAGGGACACCGACTGACTGCAACATACTGTCTTTAATATACTGACTGCTATGTACTGACTATAATATACTGACTGTAATTTACTGACTATAATATAATGACTGCTATATACTGTCTTTAAGATACTGACTGCTATATACTGACTGCTATGTACTGACTATAATATACTGACTTTTTTTTTTTTTAACAAGAAAATAATATACTGACTGACTGCAACGTACTGACTGCTATGTACCGACTATAATATACTGACTGCTATATACTGACTCTAATTTACTGACTATAATATAATGACTGCAACATACTGTCTTAGATACTAAGATACTGACTGCTATGTACTGACTATAGTATACTGACTGTAATATACTGTCTTTAATATACTGACTGCTATGTTCTGACTATAATGTACTGACTGCTATGTACTGACTGCTATATACTGATTGCAACGTACTGACTGCTATATACTGACTCTAATTTACTGACTATAATATAATGACTGCAACATACTGTCTTTAAGATACTGACTATAGTATACTGACTTTAATATACTGACTGCAATGTACTGACTATAATATACTGACTGCAATGTACTGACTGCTATATACTGACTCTAATTTACTGACTATAATATAATGACTGCAACATACTGTCTTTAAGATACTGACTGCTATGTACTGACTGTAATATACTGTCTTTAATATACTGACTATAATGTACTGACTGCAACGTACTGTCTTTAATATACTGACTGCAACGTTCTGACTGCTATATACTGACTCTAATTTACTGACTATAATATAATGACTGCAACATACTGTCTTTAAGATACTGACTATAGTATACTGACTTTGATATACTGACTTTGATATACTGACTTTGATATACTGACTGCAACGTACTGACTGCAACATACTGACTTTAATATACTGACTGCTATATACTGACTCTAATGTACTGACTGCAACATACTGACTATAATATAACATACTGACTGCTACATACTGATATACAGTATATGATCAGAGCAACCTATGGAGGGCGGGACACAGAGAGAGAGAGACTGCAATATACTGACATAATATCAGAGCTCCCTATAAAGGGGCCGAGACCCTGACTGCACTATACAGCAAGCAGTACATTGTAACTCTGATCTATAATACACCACATTGTAACTGGTAACACGATGTGTTGCATTAATGCGCAACAACTTTTGTTGTGTACTGTGGCACCATTCATTCTGAATGGCAACCCCAACACATGAGTTGTAGTGCACTACTATAATAATAGTGCATGCACCCACTTTGGTGCCTCATGTAGCCTTCATTCAAATCATTGGACTGCCCTGACACAATGCACATTAACATGTGGCATAACACACATTAAGGGCACAATTTAATTTTTGTGTTGCATTAATCTTTTGTACATGCTTTAAATTGATATGTTTGTTGTTGTGCCCAACATGTGGGGTTCCCACCATCCCTGTGCTGAGTTCTCGGATCTGCACACCTCCTGTGCCCATTATGAGGGTTCCCACCATCCCTGTGATGAGTTCCTGGGCCTGTACATCCGTTGTGCCCAACATGAGGGGTTCCCACCTTCCCTGTGCTGAGTTCCTGGGCCTGTACACCCGCTGTGCCCAACATGAGGGGTTCCCACCATCCCTGTGCTGAGTTCCCATGTCTGTACCCCTGCTGTGCCCAACATGAGAGGTTCCCACCATCCCTGTGCGGAGTTCCCGGATCTGCACACCTCCTGTGCCCATCATGAGGGGTTCCCACCTTCCCTGTGCTGAGTTCCCAGGTCTGTACACCTCCTCTGCCCATTATGAGGGGTTCCCACCATCCCTGTGCGGAGTTCCCGGGTCTGCACACCTCCTGTGCCCATTATGAGGGGTTCCCACCTTCCCTGTGCTGAGTTCCCACCATCCCTGTGCGGAGTTCCTGGGTCTGCACACCTCCTGTGCCCAACATGAGGGGTTCCCACCATCCCTGTGCGGAGTTCCCGGATCTGTTCCCACCATCCCTGTCCTGTGCCCATTATGAGGGGTTCCCACCATCCCTGTGCGGAGTTCCCGGATCTGCACACCTCCTGTGCCCATTATGAGGGGTTCCCACCATCCCTGTGCTGAGTTCCCGGGTCTGCACACCCCCTGTGCCCATTATGAGGGGTTCCCACCTTCCCTGTGCTGAGTTCCCAGGTCTGTACACCTCCTGTGCCCATTATGAGGGGTTCCCACCATCTTTGCTGGATTTTTAGGACAGGATGTGGGTTATTAGGGTGGGGAGATCTTGCCTCATCCAAGACATAGAAGGCTCCAGGGGACCCTCTGCCCACCAGACATCACCTATATGTAAAACATCCCTTCTTGGTGGATTGACCATTGATTAGGAAAGATGAGCGTCATCGTCACACTGGCTTGCTAATGTCTCCATGTGGCCCCGAGCATGATCCATAGGGCCCGGGGCCCTTGTCAGAGAACCCTTGTCCTCTACTGATGGTCTGGTCTTTGGGGGGGGTGTTGCTGTCCACTGACCTGACACCACCCCCCCCCCATGTCTGTCTTTATTGGCCCCTGTGCACCCAGCTGCATAGCTCCAGCCAGCTCCCAGGGGCCAAGGAAGACAATGGGGCCCGGCTGATTTGCATTGCAATGTTGTGCTTGACAGACATTTGGAGCCAGTTGTTCCCTCAACAGCTCCAGGGTGTGAGACACAACACGGCCTGACAAAGGAGGACTAGGACCATCCCTCTACAAGGCTAGACACGGCTAATCACCGGGCCCTTCCACCCATAGGGCCAGATTATCCCACAGGGCTCTCTATGCAAACACACTGCTAGGTGTCCCCAGACATCAAATATCCACCAATACTTCCACACCCCATTCACACTATCACACTACGCTCTATGTGGCATCAGGCGTGGTGTGTACGCACTTCATTAGCTAAAGCATCGTCTACCACAAACTACAAATCACACTTATTTCTAATAAAATACCTGTTTTCATCTTTTGTTACTTGCTGTGCTGCTGATCACATGCAACCACTTTGCAGCCACTTCCTGTCCACATGCACTCCAGCAATGGCTGCAAGGCATAGCACCTTACAGGAGTGGACCCCCCTTTTCCTTTCATGTCACATATCTCAGGGGGGGCAGACACAGTGGTGCACCATCTTTAGAGACGTGCGCCATTCATTCATAGTGACACCCCACGAGAGACAGCCAGAGAGACAGCCAGAGAGACAGCCAGAGAGACAGCCAGAGAGACAGCCAGAGAGACAGCCAGAGAGAGATGATGGAGAAAGACTTCCTCTCTATGTCAGTCTGTGGAGCAGAGGATTGAAACAGCAGTGCTGGATTTTCAGGGAAGATTCCTTTTTATTTTTGATGTGTCCCCTTTGGCAGGATTTCCCTTCACTTCCTGTCCTGTATATAAACAGGAAGTGAGAGGAATTCGAGACGGGTGTCCCCATTAGAAGATTTTTCCCACCTTTTGTTCTCATGACAACAATTTGGATTTCTCATTGTTTTCTGTATTGGTGACAGTGACTACCAGGGCAAATGGAGGGGATTAATCTACCTAGTGGGGACACAGACAGCAAAAACATGACAATGGGTCCCAACCCTTCATTACTTTCAAAACTAGAAAATGTTTTGGCTATACATATGCTTTATACCTGATGACTAATATTATTATTATTGTTATTATTATTAATAATAATAATCAATGGATGATTATTTTTATTATTATGAATTAACTGATGACTAATTAATATTATTATTATTATTATTATTATTCTAATGACTATTATAATTATGAATAAACTGATGACTTAGTAACTGAATAACTTAAAGTTAATAATAAAAGTATCACTATTATTATTCTGATGAATATTATTTTATTAATAATCAATGGATGATTATTTTTTATTATTATTATTAATAATTAACTAAGGACTAATTGTTATTATTATTATTATTATTCTAATGACTATTATAATTATGAATAAACTGATGACTTAGTAACTGAATAACCTAAAGGTAATAATAAAAGTATCACTATTATTATTATTATTATTATGATGAATATTATTGTGTTATTATTATTAATCAATGGGTGACTATTTCTATTATTATTATTATTATTATTATCATTAACTGATGACTAATTATTATTATTCTAATGACTATTATAATTATGAATGATGACTTAGTAACTTAAAAACTTAAAATTATTAATAATAAAATGATCACTATTATTAATATCATTCTGATGATTATTATATTATTATTATTATTATTATTATTATTATTAATAATAATAATAATAATAATCAACTGATGATTAAATGTTATTATTATTATTCTAATAAGTATTATAATTATACAATTAATCTATTTTATTATTATAAACTGATGACTAAACTGATGACTAAAAATTAATAATTATTATATATTATTATTATTATATTAATTATTATTATTAATACTAATCAATGGATGACTATTTCTATTACTATTATTATTAATTAACTGATGACTAATTATTATTATAATTCTAATAACTACTATAATTATGAATAAACTGATGAATTAGTAACCTAATAACTTAAAATTAATAATAAAAGTATCATTATTATTATTATGTATATTATTTTATTATTATTATTATTATTATTATTAATAATCAACTGATGATTAAATGTTATTATTATTATTCTAATGACTTTTATAATTCATTCATTTTATTATTATAAACTGATGACTAAATTTTAATAATAACAATTATTATTATTATTATTATTATATTATAATAATAATAATAGTATTAATAAACTAATGACTATTATCATACTGTACCAAGGACTATTATTATTATTATTATTATAATAATAATAATAATAATAATATAAGACTGATGACTATTATTAGTATTTTTATTATTAGTTCTACTATTAATAATAATCATAATATCTAAAGAAAAAATATAAAAACGAAATAGGTGGAACATTTTAGATTTTTTTTTTTTTTACAACTGTTATTGGGGGTCAAGGTAAAAAAAAAAAAAGCTTTTTTTGGGTCCCATCCATACCCACCTTCATTACATTTTCTCCCATTTCTTTTTCTTCATTTACTTTTTTTTTTTAATCCATTGTTTTACCATGTTGAAATCAGAACACTCAATATATACTCAAATCTGTACTTATAATAGCTACACAGTAGCTCACACACAAACCCAGCTGGTTGAAAATCTTGTTTTATTACTAAATATTACAGAAACTCAACAAAGGAATAACAACCACAGATGATACAAATGATTGTCACGTTTATTATGCTTTAATGTTTTAACAATACCTTTATTTGTTTATTGTCAGCTAATCACTGCCATGCTCTGTACAATTATACTGTAGATGGTGTAGTTAGTACATTGTATGCAGATAAATAAAAACATTGTAAAGAAATGAGGAAATAGGTACAATTGCAGCTAGATACCCATAGATAATAAAATGCATGTCAGAAGGTAAGTCTTATGCCGCGTACACACGGTCGGAAATTCAGCCAGCAAAAGACCAATGTGAGCTTTTGGTTAGAAATTCTGACCGTGTGTATGCTCCATCGGACTTTTGCTGGCCGAATTCCTGCCAGCAAATGATTGAGAGCAGGTTCTCAATTTTTCGGTCAGAAAAAGTTCCGATCAGAAATTCCGATCGTCTGTACCAATTCCGACGCGTAAAATTCCTACGCATGCTCGGAAACAATTTGACGCATGCTCGGAAGCATTGAACTTAATTTTCTTGGGTTCCTTCAGCATTGGGCCATTTCTGCTTCTCGGATAATTTCCCACTGACACCATTGATCTTTTTGAGGTAACTCTTCCCAATGACCACAAGTGTAAGGACCATTCTTCCCACTGACCATCACACTAATGTATCGTGAGTTGTAGATTTCTCATTTTTAGCAGGGGTTCCCCGAGACTGGAGAACTATTTCAAGGGTTCCTCTGTGTTGAAAAGGTTAACCACTTGCTTACTGGGCACTTAAACCCCCCTCCTGCCCAGACCAATTTTCAGCTTTCAGCGCTGACGCACTTTGAATGACAATTGCGCGGTCATACAACTATGTACCAAAATTAACTTTTTATCATTTTTTTCCCACAAAAAGAGCTTTCTTTTGGTGGTATTTAATCACAGCTGGGGTTTTTATTTTTTGGTAAACAAACAAAAAAGATGGAAAAAAAAATAAAAAATCATGTTTAATACTTTGTTATAAAATTTTGCAAACAGGTCATTTTTCTCCTTCAATGATATGCGCTGATGAGGCGGCACTGGTGGGCACTGATAAGCTGCACTGGTGGGTACTGATAGGCTGCACTGATGGGCACAGATAGGCACAGTTAAGGCAGTACTGATAGGCACAGATAAGGTGGCACTGATGGAGACAGTAAAGGCAGTACTGATGGGCACAGATAAGGCGGCACAGATGGGCACAGATAAGATGGCACTGATCGGTGGCATGGATGGGTGGCACTGATAGATGGCACTAATGGGCACGGATAGGTGGCACTGAGGTGCAGCACTGTTGTTGAGGCAGATTGTGGGCACTGACAGGTGGCACTGTGGGCACTGATAGGTGGCACTGTGGGCACTGATAGGTGGCACTGTTGACTATTAAGTGGCACTGGCAGGGGACACAGGTTGGCACTGATGAGCTGGCGCCAGCTCGCCGTGATCGGGACTGATGTCCCTCTCATGGCCGTCGGTGATAGGCTTTTTTTATTCTCCTTGCGCTGTCAAAAATAGCCGATTACCGGCTCTGTTGTCATCACATGATCAGCTGTCATTGGATCGACCCCTTACTCGGATCTGTGATCCAGCGAGTCTCACAGACTCACAGACTCACCCCTTCAGGGGGCGCTCGTGCACGGGACTACGTCAATAGACGTAGTCCCGGCAAAGCAGGTCCGCGCTGTAGCCGTCATTCGGCTATAGCGCGGATCTCTAGCGGTTAAGAAAGGCTGTACTAGAGGTATGAGCAAAATGGTATACCCTAACAAGGGTGCTCGTTGTATCTCTTATCTCTTTATACTACAACTTATTGAACTACAGAAACCTGTAACAAATAAAAATAAAAAACAAAAAAAAGAGAGGAAAGGATTAGCACATTCTTGGATCCCTGTCATTCCTTTAGGCTTCATGAAGATGAAGAGGAGGGATCCATACCATCTGGCCAATGTCCACTTACTGGTCACTCAAACAGGATGCATTGGAAGAAAAGAAAAGCCTGCAAGAGGAAGGAAGAAAGGGGAGAGAAGAAGGGAGGGGAAGGTAAAAGGGGGTGAATGTGCACCCCTGTAATTCTCGGCTTAACTGTACTGGTGTCTCACAAGCCTTCGGACAGGTATTTTATCCACGGTTCCCAGAGTCTCTCAAAGGCTGGCTGTTTATCGAGTAATATCGCTGAAAGGCGTCCATTGATCATGATCCACGAGACCTTAGTTCTCACCAAGTCGAAGGGGATCATGGGCGCCCTCCAGGATCTAGCTATCGCTTTCCTGGATGCAGTAAAGATGAATGATATGAAGTTTCTTCGTGTGTGTCCTGGCACTCCCCCCACTGGGCATCCTAGTAGCGCCTGCTGTGGTGATTTGATTAAATTCACCTGGTTTTAGTGAAAAGATAAAATTATAGATGCAAATCCAAAATCGCCTGACTTTAGGGCTTGTCCACCATGTATGGTATACTGTGCCTTCTATGCCACATCCTCTAAAACATAGAGGGGAAGTGCCTGGGACATATGTCGCCACTCTCACTGGTACCATATACCATCGCAGCAAAATTTTGTAATTGGCCTCGATCAGTGAGGTATTAAGGTATAATTTTAGGGCGAATTGTGCCACTTTTAACCCATTTATCGATTTCCAACTTTACCCTTATATCCTGTTCCCACTTGTACATATAAAAAATTTTCCGACTTAGAGGATAAGATGCTATATATTTTCGAGATATGACGGGTATGCTTATCAAAGGACCCACACAGATATTCCATTGGGGTTGAAGTTGTTAAATCATTTGTACGCTGTAGAGCAGCCTCTCTTAACCTTTTAACACAGAGGAACCTTCAAAATAACTTTCCAGTCTCAGGGAACCCCTACCAAAAATGACTATATCTACAACTCATGATACTTTAGTGCGATGGTCAATGGGGAGAATGCTCCTTACACTTTTGGTCACTGGGAAGAATTGCCTCCTTACAGATAGCTAAAAAGGGCAATGGTGTCAGTGGGAACTTATCTGAGAGGCAGAAATTGGTCATTGCTCAAGGAACCCCTAGCATCCTCTAGAGCAGGGGTCTCAAACTAGCGGCCCTCCAGATGTTGCGGAACTACAAGTCCCATCATGCCTCTGCCTATGGGAGTCATGCCTGTAACTGTCAGCCTTGCAATGCCTCATGGGAATTGTAGTTCCGCAACAGCTGGAGGGCCACCAGTTTGAGACCCCTGCTCTAGAGGAACCCTAGGGATCCCTGGAACCCTGGTTGAGGAACCCTGCTGTAGAGTCTTCAGATAATGCACTGGAAGTAATGGTACATTTCTGAGTTAGGAAGTTGGTATTTATCTAGTAGGGCTTGTTTTCGATAAGATACCTTTATGGTCGCACATGTCAGCAATACGTATCAAGCCCTTGTTAGTCCACCATGCAAGCTCTTGAGGATTAAGACCCAGGGTGAAATCAGGATTACCAGTCAATGGAGCCAAGGAAGCATGAGAAGATCTGAATGCATGAGGCTTCATCAATCTGTCCCATAGGCTTGGAGAAAAGGATAATGTGGGGCACATTATAATTGGTCTATCTCTCATTCGTAGCCACATCATACGACTAATCGGTTTGGTGGAATGGAGAGTCGATTCAATTTTCATCCAGGAAGGTTAAGCTTGCAAGGAATGGTAACAAATTAGCTGAGCTAATTGCGCGGCTTCAAAATATTTGGCAAGATCTGGAGCTCCCAGGCCACCTCTCAATTTGGGTGTATAAAGGGTGCGCCTATTCACCCTGGGTCTTTTGTCCCCCCCCCCCCCCAGATAAATTTCATAGTCTTGCTCTGCAATATATTAAGATCGGGCATGTGGATTGCAACCGGAAGTGTTCTAAACAAGTACAACAACCTCGGAAGGAGATTCATCTTTATTGAGTACAGTCTACAGAACCACAATGGTGGATTGCTGGCCCAGCGCAGATGTTCCACTGTCAGTTTCCTATATAAAGGAGGATAGTTGGGCTGATACAGGGTATGTAGGGAGGGAGTTAAAGTGGATGTAAACCCAACAAATTTTGATGTCATAATGTAAGATTTCCTTTCATTTGAGCCCAGTCTTGCCACACAGATTTACTCCCACCCTGAGAAATCCTCTTTTATTGTTCAGTTAGAAATATCTTGACAAAGTGCTGAAAACTTTGTCAAAAACGCCCCCTTGCTGTGAGTGACAGGTGATTTACATATCTCATGCACTAGCCTGAGACAGGCACATCCTGTGTAATTATAAAAAAGTGAGAAATTCACCCCTCCCCCACATAACAATGATGGAAAGGAATGTTATCTGTGATCAGGTGACCTCAGACACACACACACTGCACTATAACAATCATCAGATCACTGGATGTTCTACTCTGCCCAACTCTGACTACATACATCTCCTCTATATTCTTCTTGCTGTTCACTCGAGAATACATTGTCTTTCACTCTGGTCTGTGGATCTGTGGTCTGTGCCTGTCTTAGGCTAGTGCATGAGATATGTAAATCACCTGTCACTCACAGCAAGGGGGCGTTTTTGACAAAGTTTTCAGCACGTTGTCAAGATATTTCTAACTGAACAATAAAAGAGGATTTCTCAGGGCTGGAGTAAATCTGTGTGGCAAGACTGGACTCAAATGAAAGGAAATCTTATTCTCTACATTATGAAATCATAATGGGTTTCCATCCACTTTAAAGAAATTCCCAAATACGGGAGAGCCTGTCTTTGCCACTTAAACTGGAACGAGTTTTGGTTGCTTTTCTTTTTATGTGGAGGTGTAGTTAGAGTAATTTAGTTTATTTCATTTAAGGATCTGCTTTGTTTTGTATTGTTTTTTTTTTTTTTTAATCTTTGATTGCTAATTATGTACTGCTGCTAATACACTTTTTTTAAAACTTTTTTTTCCCCACTGTGGCCAATAAATGGTCAATAAATAAAGCACCTTTATTTCACCATCCCTATAGACTTCAATTTATTTCCCAAAATTAGTGGAGCTGCGTGTTTTGGGTCATTGTCATGCTGGAAATACCCATCCACAACCCATTTTCAATGCCCTGACTGAGGGAAGAAGATTCTCACCCAAGATTTGATGGTACATGGTCCCGTCCATCGTCCCTTTGACCCATCCTGTCCCCTTAGCAGAAAAACACCCACAAAGCAATGTTTCCACATCCATGTTTGATGGTGGGGATGGTGTTCTTGGGGTCATAGGCAGCATTCCTCCTCCAAACACAGCGAGTTGAGTTGATGCCAAAGAGCTGGATTTTGGTCTCATCTGACCACAACACTTTCACCCAGGTCTCCTCTGAATCCTTCAGATGTTCATTAGCAAACTTCAGACAGGCCTGTACATGTTCTTTCTTGAGCAGAGGGACCTTGCGGGCGTTGCAGGATTTCAATCCTTCGCGGCGTAGTGTGTTACCAATTGTTTTCTTGGTGACTATGGTCCCATCTACCTTGAGATCATTGACAAGATTCTTCCGTGTAGTTCTGGGCTGATTCCTTACCATTCTCATGATCATTGAAACTCCATGAGGTGAGATCTTGCATGGAGCCCCAGACCGAGGGAGATTGACAGTCAATCGCACCAACTGTTGTCAGTGTCACCCTCTCACCAAGCTGCTTGGCGATGGTCTTGTAGCCCATTCCAGCCCTGTGTAGGTCTACAATTGTGTCCCTGACATCCTCGGACAGCTCTTTGGTCTTGCCATGGTGGAGAGATTGGAATCTGATTTATTGATTGCTTCTGTGGTCAGGTGTCTTTTATACAGGTAACAAGCTGAGAGTGCTCCTAATCTCAGCTCGTTACCTGTATAGAAGACACCTGGGAAATCTTGCTGATTGATAGGGGATCAAATATTTATTTCACTCATTAAAATGCAAATCAATTTATACCTTTTTTGAAATGGGTTTTTCTGGATATTTTTGTTGTTATTCTGTCTCTCACTGTTAAAATAAATCAACCATTAAAATTATAGACTGATCATTTCTTTGTCTGCGGGCAAATGTACAAAATCAGCAGGGGATCAAATACTTTTTCCCCTCAATGAATAGCACATCTTTCATAGGTACTGCATGGACATGTACTTGTCATAATGAATACATATAACAGATTTTGGTCCCCTGAACTTCTAGGGGTTGATCGTCTTCTTAACATTTTTGATAGAACATTTTTGGCCGTTTTGCCTTCTTTTGTGCTTTTTTGTAAATTAATGTTTTGTTATTTTTGAACTCTTTAATCTGATTGGGAAATCTCCATTGGGGCATCAATTTGTTTTTGATATGCAATTTGAGGGTCATTTTTTATCCCATAGATGACAATACCTATTCTAATATTAAAATATATTACAAACCCCAGCTCTGTGAATTTTAAGATTTTTTCTATTGAATTTTGGGAAAATTTAATTTCTAACTTTAATCATCCCTAGTCACTTACAGCCCAATTGTGCAGAAGGTGTGAAGAGCTTACCCTTCTTTAAAGATGAGGTGGGGGGTTTGAGGGGCATTTATCACATCATTGTCAATCAACTTTTATTTGAAGTATATGGTACCCCCTACTGATTCCAGTGAAGATTCCAAAGCACACTTGGTAGAGACATGGCCACATGAAAAGACCAGGAAATTTGTGAGTATATTAGTACCGAAAAAGCTGACTGAATTAACTGGTTTTCATTCATGACAACTGAAAGCCGTACATGGAAGATCTGTCCACCAATGGCAGTGAGACAGAAATGGTTGAGAGACAGCTCATTGTACTTAGCCAATATAGGGACCCCTGTTAAAGGTGGCACACACAATTTCTGTAGCAGATAACTTGGGAATATCTAAGACTAGGGCCCAAGTCTCTAACATGTGGGAATTTGTAGGACTAGGGCCCAAGTCTCTAACACTTGGGAATCTCTAAGACTAGGGCCCCAAGTCTCTAACACTTGAGCATTTCTAAGACTAGGGCCCAAGTCTAACACTTGGGAATCTATTAGACTAGGGCCCAAGTCTCTAACACTTGGGAATCTCTAAGACTAGGGCCCAAGTCTCTAACACTTAGGAATCTCTAAGAATAGGGCCCAAGTCTCTAACACGTGGGAATCTCTAGGACTTGGGCCCAAGTCTCAACACTTGGGAATTTCTAAGACTAGGGCTCAAGTCTCTAACACTTGGGAATCTCTAAGACTAGGGCCCAAGTCTCTAACACTTGAGCATTTCTAAGACTAGGGCCCAAGTCTAACACTTGGGAATCTCTAAGACTAGGGCCCAAGTCTCTAACACTTGGGAATGTCTTATGCCGCTTACATACGAGCGGAACTTTTGACCGTCTAGAACGCGGTGACGTACAACACTACGACGAGCCGAGAAAATTAAGTTCAATGCTTCCGAGCATGCGTCAAATTGTTTCCGAGCATGCGTAGGAATTTTGCACGTCGGAATTGGTACAGAGGATTGGAATTTCCCATCAAAACGTTTTCCGACCGTAAAAATTGAGAACCTGCTCTCAATCTTTTGCTGGCGGGAATTCGGCCAGCAAAAGTCTGATGGAGCATACACATGGTCGCATTTTCCGACCAAAGGCTCTCATCTGTCTTTTGCTGGCCGAATTTCCGAGCATGTGTATGCGGCATAAGACTAGGGCCCAAGTCTCTAACACTTGGAAATCGCTAAGACTAGGGTCCAAGTCTCTAAAACTTGGGAATCTCTAAGACTAGGGTCCAAGTCTCTAACACTTGGAAATCACTAAGACTAGGGTTCAAGTCTCTAAAACTTGGGAATCTCTAAGACTAGGGTCCAAGTCTCTAACACTTGGAAATCACTAAGACTAGGGTTCAAGTCTCTAAAACTTGGGAATCTCTAAGACTAGGGTCCAAGTCTCTAAGGCATGGGAATCTGTAGGACTAGGGATCCAGTCTCTAACACTTGGGAATCTCTAAGACTAGGGCCCAAGTCTCTAACACTTGGGAATCTATAAGACTAGGGCCCAAGCCTCTAACACTTGGGAATTTCTAAGACTAGGGCCCAAGTCTCTAACACTTGGGAATCTGTAAGACTAGGGCCCAAGTCTCTAACACTTGGGAATCTCTAAGACTAGGGCCCAAGTCTCTAACACCTGGGAATCTGTAGGACTTGGGCCCAAGTCTCAACACTTGGGAATGTCTTATGCCGCATACACACGAGTGGATTTTCCATGGGAAAAATCTTGGATGATTTGCAATTTCCTAGCGACTTGCTTGCAACTTTTTCGATTTAACATTGCAGTCTATGGCACATAGAACCAAAGTCTCAGTTTAATAAAGGGCAACAGCAGTAAAGGGCCCCAGGATCAGTGGGAAGGGCCCTGGGCTTGGAGGGAAGGGCCCCAGGACCAGAAGAAAGATCCTCTTGACCGATGGAAAGGGCCCTGGTGATCATGTTTTTTTTTTTGCACAGGGGCCATGAAAGTTCTAGTTACGCCTCTGTGACCTGCTTTTTGCCATGCCCACCAATCAATAAGGCACCGTTGCATGCTTTGCAATTTCTTTAGCCCACAGAAATCAGTCTCTACCATGAAAGGGCCACTTGTAGTTCCCCTCATGTCAAACGTATCCAGTCTTCCCCTTACGATAGCACTTTTTTTGCACATTGAACATATGCATAGCTTTTGCAGATGGATGCTGCCTGTGTTATATTCTTAACTACTATTTAGCTGCACACAACAATAGAAAGGAGAAACAGTTGAGGAACTATAATTCATGTGTCAATACCAATATATACTGTTGTTTGACTTCCAAATGTATTTATCTTTACAATGTATTTTTTTTTTTCTAGAGTTCTTTTACTCTTTCCCCCAGAAAAAGACCTCTACTGTTAATGGTCGAAACGCGTCGGGGCTATTCAGTATGATTATATATACCTATATCATGCTATGATTTTTATGTACACCCAACGGCTGTATTATGATGTACCTGTATCAGCCTCATTCATAGAGCTCACGTTTTCCAAAAACCAATGTCTTTGTATGTTACTACTTTTTCTAATAAATTTATATTTTTTCAATTTATTTTTGAATCTTTTGCCGCAGTACAAAACCCCATGGGGAAATCTTTCCAATTTATATAGAAAGGAGGAACAGTTTCATATTTTCTCGAACTGAAGTGAGTCTTTTGCGGCGTACACACGGTCGGAAATTCCGATGGAAACAGTCCGATGGGAGCTTTTCATCAGATTTTCCGACCGTGTGTATGCCCAACGGTCTTTTTCTGTCGGAATTTCCGCCGGACTTTGGATTGAGAACCTGTTCTCAATTTTTCCGACGGAAAACCTTTCTAACGGATTTTCCGATCGTGTGTATGCAATTCCGACACGCAAAATGCATGCTCGGAAACAATTTGACGCATGCTCTGAAGCATTAAACTTCCCTTTTATAGTGCTGTCGAACATGTTTTATGCCGCTGTGTTATTGACCGTCGGAATTTGGTGTGATCGTGTGTAGGCAACACAGCTTGAGCGGAATTCCGTCGGAATTCCGTCGGGAAAAAGCGTCAGAGTTTTTTCCGACGAGAATTCCGATCGTGTGTACGCGGCATTATGACTTTTCTCAACATTTGCCGCACTTTAAAAAAAATGTTTTACGATTTACAGTTTCTACAATTTGAAGGTTGATGCTGCCCCTCCGGTCCTACTGTTCTAAGGACTGGCCCACGAGTGCCCCATAATAATGGTAAATACCGGC
The DNA here is from genome assembly GCA_028564925.1 of Lithobates sylvaticus. Taxonomy (NCBI): domain Eukaryota; kingdom Metazoa; phylum Chordata; class Amphibia; order Anura; family Ranidae; genus Lithobates; species Lithobates sylvaticus. The sequence goes on along the minus strand of CM053026.1, from coordinate 47,283,357 downwards.
CTTTATATAAAGCAAACATTACCGGATATCAGGGTGGGGGTGACATACGGAGGAATGGGGTCAGAAAAGAGCATTACATGTACAATCTTCCTGTAAAGGCATGGGGGTCTCAGGTGTTTAATGTATGGTTTATCGTGTGTGATGTATAGCCTCAGCTCAGAGAACTGAAAGATATTAATGACTCCCCTTATCGCACGCAGGAAGAAATTGGGTATTTCTAGGAAATCAGAAACATCTGTAAATGACCCGGGATGTGCAGATTCCATCAAATACAGCAAGAGGCGGCGCACATACATTAGAGTCGCGCTGGATCCGAAGGCCTGTTAGGTGACCTCTGGACACCCTCACCTCTCTCCTACAGAAAGAAATAACAATGTATGACAGTGCATGGCCTTCAACAATCCTCCAATAATATATAGAGATATACTCTATGTACATATAAAAGTCGCTTTGTGATTATTTTGTAGCATTCCTGGATACCATCGCTTAGTAACAACTAAACCCACAACAGTACAATCAGTCTGTATATGCAGCATATCATGCTTGTTATACTCACTGTGGAACCTAAGGGGTTAATCCTCTGCATTGTGTAAAAAGGCTCTTTGATCCTGTATGCACAGATTCCCCCCCCCCCCGCATCGTCTCTCTGGGCAGGGCCAGATAAGACACAGTCAGGGTGGTCACCCTGCACATGCTCAGTTTGGTCTCTATTGCTGTAGAGCAGGGGTCTCCAAACTGTGGCCCTGGGGCCAGATGTGGTCCTTGGGGCACTATTCCTCCAACTGGCACCATCAAAAGGGCACTATTCCTTCCACTGACACCAATGACGTGGCACTATTCCTTCCACTGACACCAATGATGGGGCACTATTCCTTCCACTGACACCAATGATGGGGCACTATTCTTCCAACTGACACCATAAAAAGGGCACTATTCTTCCAACTGACACCATAACAAGGGCACTATTCCTCCCACTGATACCAATGATGGAGCACTATTCTTCCAACTGACACTATCAAAAGGGCACTATTCCTCCCACTTATATCAAGGCTGGGGCACTATTCCTCCCACTGATACCAATGATGGGGCACTATTCCTCCCACTGACACCAATGATGGAGCACTATTCCTCCCACTGATACCAATGATGGGGCACTATTCCTCCCACTGATACCAATGATGGAGCACTATTCCTCCCACTGACACCAATGATGGGGCACTATTCTTTCTACTGACACCAATGATGGAGCACTATTCCTCCCACTGACACCAATGATGGGGCACTATTCCTCCCACTGACACCAATGATGGGGCACTATTCCTTCTACTGACACCAATGATGGGGCACTATTCCTCCCACTGATACCAATGATGTAGCACTATTCCTCCCACTGACACCAATGATGGGGCACTATTCTTCCAACTGACACTATCAAAAGGGCACTATTCCTCCCACTAATACCAAGGCTGGGGCACTATTCCTCCCACTGATACCAATGATGGGGCACTATTCCTCCCACTGACACAATGATGGGGCACTATTCCTCCCACTGACACCAATGACGGGGCACTATTCCTCCCACTGACGGGGCACTATTCCTGCCAAAGACACCAATGACGGGGCACTATTCCTCCCACTGACACCAATGATGGGGCACTATTATTCGAACTGACACTATCAAAAGGGCACTATTCCTCCCACTCATATAAAGGATGGGGCACTATTCCTCCCACTGACACCAATGACGGGACACTATTCCTCCCACTGATACCAATAATGGGCCACTATTCCTCCCACTGACACCAATGATGGGGCACTATTCCTCCCACTGATACCAAAGATATGGTATTGTTTACTCCTACAGGACACCTGGGCATTTTCTACTCCCAATGGCCCTAGTCCAGCCCCCCTAAGGTCTGAAGGACAATAAACTGGCCCTTTGTTTAAAAAGTTTGGAGACCCCTGCTGTAGATCAGGGGTCTCCAAACTTTCTAAACAAAGGGCCAGCTTACTGTCCTTCAAATTTTAGGGGGGCCGGACTGTGGCCATTGGGAGTAGAAAAGGTGCCGACATCAGTGAGAAAAAAAATAATGGTTCATCATTTGTCTCACTGGGAGGAATTGGGTCCCATCTTTGGTGTCATTGGGCCCCATTATTGGTGTCAGTGGGAGGAATTGTGCCCCATCATTGGTGTCATTGGACCCCATCATTGGTGTCAGTGGGAGGAATTCTTCCCCATCACTGGTGTCATTGGACACCATCATTGGTGTCATTGGACCCCATCATTAGTGTCATTGGGAGGAATTGTGTCCCTTCATTGGTGTGGGTGGGGGGGGGGAAATATCTCCCATTGTTGGTATCAGTGGATGAAACAGTGCCCCAAGGGCCGCATAAAAGCAAGCAAAGGGCCCGCAGTTTGGAGAGCCCTGCTGTAGAGAATATTTCCTTGTTGAGCTGAGCTAGTCAGTTAGAAGTAACCCCGGGAGCAATGTCGGGCGCCGGAGCGGTGTATGGGGACGGCTGCAGGGGCTTCAATCTCAGGAATGTACATACTGCACACTGTCATACCCTCCACACTCCTCTCCTGTACATACTGAACACTGTCATACCCTCCACACTCCTCTCCTGTACATACTGCCCACTGTCATACCCTCCACACTCCTCTCCTGTACATACTGCACACTGCCATACCATCCACACTCCTCTCCTGTACATACTGCCCACTGCCATACCCTCCACACTCCTCTCCTGCACATACTGCCCACTGTCATACCCTCCACACTCCTCTCCTGTACATACTGCACACTGTCATACCCTCCACACTCCTCTCCTGTACATACTGCCCACTGTCATACCCTCCATACTCCTCTCCTGTACATACTGCACACTGCCATGCCCTCCACACTCCTCTCCTGTACATACTGCCCACTGTCATACCCTCCACACTCCTCTCCTGCACATACTGCCCACTGTCATACCCTCAACACTCCTCTCCTGTACATACTGCCCACTGTCATACCCTCCACACTCCTCTCCTGCACATACTGCACACTGTCATACCCTCCACACTCCTCTCCTGTACATACTGCCCACTGTCATACCCTCCACACCCCTCTCCTGTACATACTGCACACTGTCATACCCTCCACACTCCTCTCCTGTACATACTGCCCACTGTCATACCCTCCACACCCCTCTCCTGTACATACTGCAGACTGTCATACCCTCCACACTCCTCTCCTGCACATACTGCCCACTGTCATACCCTCCACACTCCTCTCCTGCACATACTGCCCACTGTCATACCCCCCACACTCCTCTCCTGTATATACTGTCCACTGTCATACCCTTTACACTCCTTTCCTCCACATACTGCCCACTGTCATACCCTCCACACTCCTCTCCTGTACATACTGCACATTGTCATACCCTCCACACCCCTCTCCTGTACATACTGCACACTGCCATGCCCTCCACACTCCTCTCCTGTACATACTGCCCACTGTCATACCCTCCACACTCCTCTCCTGCACATACTGCCCACTGTCATACCCTCCACACTCCTCTCCTGCACATACTGCACACTGTCATACCCTCCACACTCCTCTCCTGTACATACTGCCCACTGTCATACCCTCCACACCCCTCTCCTGTACATACTGCACACTGTCATACCCTCCACACTCCTCTCCTGTACATACTGCCCACTGTCATACCCTCCACACCCCTCTCCTGTACATACTGCAGACTGTCATACCCTCCACACTCCTCTCCTGCACATACTGCCCACTGTCATACCCTCCACACTCCTCTCCTGCACATACTGCCCACTGTCATACCCCCCACACTCCTCTCCTGTATATACTGTCCACTGTCATACCCTTTACACTCCTTTCCTCCACATACTGCCCACTGTCATACCCTCCACACTCCTCTCCTGTACATACTGCACATTGTCATACCCTCCACACCCCTCTCCTGTACATACTGCACACTGTCATACCCTCCACACTCCTCTCCTGTACATACTGCCCACTGTCATACCCTCCACACCCCTCTCCTGTACATACTGCAGACTGTCATACCCTCCACACTCCTCTCCTGTACATACTGCCCACTGTCATACCCTCCACACCCCTCTCCTGTACATACTGCAGACTGTCATACCCTTCACACTCCTCTCCTGTACATACTGCAAACTTTTGACAATATAGTGTATACATACCTCCCAACTGTCCCTGATTTTGAGGGACTGTCCCTCATTCGGAGCAAAGTCCATCTTTTCCCCTCAGTTGTCCCTCATTTTGGTCTGATCTACTGTATATAGTTGTATATAAAATTCACTACTTATCTATTAAAAAGTTTTTTGCAGTGCTAAACCTTTCATCCAATTTCTAAATTGCTGAATTTGTAAATTCCAAAAGTCAATATAAAGGAATAATAGTAGTAAAAAAAAGCACTTGTGGGTTTAACCAATCTTTTTTTTTATTATTATTCTCCTTTAAGGGGGCGTGGCAGGGGGGTGTGTCCTATGCCTACATACATTTACTAGCAGGTGACCCTTATTCCCATTTCAGAAAGTTGGGAGGTATGTGTATATCAAAGTGTTCTTACATGACCATACCATACCTCCCAACTTCCTGAGATGGGAATGAGGGACACCTATCAGCAAAAGTATGCAGGCATAGGACACACCCCCTGCCACACCCCCTTAAAGGAGAATTGTACAAAAAAATAAGATTGGTTAAACCCACAAGTGCTTTTTTTACCACTACTATTCCTTTATATTGGCTTGTGGAATCTACAAATGCAGTAATTTAGAAATCAGATGAAAGGTTTAGCACTGGGAAACACTTTTTGATTGATAACAAGTGCATTTTATATACATTTATATGGATCAGACCAAAATGAGGGAGGAATGAGGGACAGAGGGACATTGTTCCAAATCAGGGACAGTCCCTCGAAATCAGGGACAGTTGTGAGGTATGCCATACGTTCCAAAGAAAAAAAAACGAATTAGTGTGTGGGGCAGGCCTGGCATAGAGTGGGGTCCTCTCTGAAATAATAGACATAATTGGCACATAATAAAAAATGATGCATAGTACCACGCACTGGGTCTAAATGAAAGGGTTAAAAAAGAGAAGATTTTTTATTTTTTACAGCAAATTTCATCTAAGCCACAAATTGTGCGAAATTTTACCAAAATTCTCCACCCCCCCCCCCCCCCGTAGTCCTTACTGATTACTAAATAAGCCTTGTTGGTTTTAAAATAGGAATAGGTGCGATATTTCCTGTGCTCCATCCCGTCTGTATGATATAAAGAACTACAAATGTAACTTACTGTCGACAAGCCATAAAAATGTCCAGGGATGCTTGACCTGCTCGGGCTTTGCTGAGGATCAAAGGCAATGGAAGTGTTTTACAGCAACATGGCCCACAGCAAGACTTGACACTTGAGCACTGATAGGCGGGATGATGGAAGGAATCTGACCTGTGAAATAGTCCACCAGGAGATTACTGCATCTACTTATTCCTCTTCCAGGTCATCCATGTTTTCCTTCCAATGACTTCATTGTCCAGGTCACTGGAGGATTCCCCAAAAATACTCATAGAGGTTTGAACTGATAATCCACCATCTCTTCTGGTTTTGGAGAAGACGTTTCCCATAATTCAGTCGTCCTAAATCTGGGGTGGGGAACCTTCGTGTTGTGCTAATGTGTGTTTTTTTTACGCTTCTTTGGGCTTTTGTCGCATGACAGCATTGGGCAGCCCCGTTGACTTGAATTCACTGCCCTATATGCAAGAAACGAGCCAAAGAAGCTCCCGCAACCATTGATGTCGCGTACACACGATCGGAATTCTCATCGGAAAATGCTCTGATGGTTTTCCCAACGGAATCCAGACGGAATTCCGCTCAAACTGCCTACACACGGTCACACCAAATTCCGACTGTCAAGGACGCTGTGACGTACAACACTACGACGAGCCGAGAAAAAATGAAGTTCAATGCTTCCGAGCATGCGTCAAATTGTTTCCGAGCATGCGTAGGAATTTTGCGCGTCGGAAATTGCTACAGACGATCGGAATTTCCGATCGAAGCCTTTTCTGTCGGCAAAAATTGAGAACATGCTCTCAAATTTTTGCTGGCGGGAATTTGGCCCGCAAAATTCCGATGGAGCATACACACGGTCGCATTTTGCGATGAAAAGCTCTCATCGGTCTTTTGCTGGCCGAAATTCCGATCGTGTGTGCGCGGCATTAGAGCAGAGAGCTTCATGAGGTTTTTTTTTTTACGACGCACTTTGCCCATTTTGTCACACCTGCTAGCTACGTTTGGGGTATCGTTAAAGTAGTTGTAAACCTTACGCCGTGTACACACGAGCGGAATTTTTCGACAAAAAAAGTCAGACGGAAGCTTTTCAGCGTATATTCCGTGTGTATGCCTCATCAGACTTTTTTTTTCCTGAAAATTCTGACGGACCTAGAAATAGAACATGTTCTAAATATTTCTGATGGAACCAATTCCTATCGGGAAAACCGCTCGTCTGTATGCTGTTCCGACAGACCAAAAACGACGCAATGCTCTGAAGCAAGTACGAGACGGAAGCTATTGGCTACTGGCTATTGAACTTCCTTTTTCTAGTCGCGTCGTACGTGTTGTACGTCACATGTTGACAATTGGACTTTGGTGTGATCGTGTGTAGGCAAGACAGTTTCAGCGGAATTCCGTCATAACTCGGAAAAACCTTCAGAGTTTATTCCAACGGGAAAACCGGCCGTGTGTACGCGGCATTAAGTCATGAAATATGAACAAAGCATATTTCTACAGTGTTTACTTGTCTCAACTAACCACTTGACCTCAGGAGAATCTACCCTAGACATGTGCACAACAAAGAAAATTGTTTCGCTTTGTTTCTTTACGTTTCCATTGATTCATAATTTCGTAAGATACGAGTTTTCATATTCGGATTCGTTCGTATTTTCGTAACAGATATATTTTCGTTGATACAAAATGATTCGTAATTCCGTTAGTCTAATGATCCGTACTTTCGTAAGACGCAAGGTTTCATATTCATACTCGTAACAGAGCAATGTCCGCCGGCCACCCGCGATCGCTCCTCAGAGTGCCAGCCACCCGCCGGCCACCCGCGATCGCTCCTCAGAGTGCCAGAAAGGGGATCTGTCAATGTAAACAGATAGATCCCTGTCCTGACAGGGGAGTAGAGAGAGATCTGCTGTTCCTAGTGTACAGGAACAGCGATCTCTCTCCTCCTCCAGTCACTACACTCCCCCCCCCACAGTTAGAAACAACTCCCTAGGGAAAAAACACGGAACCCCTTGATCGCCCCCTGGTGTTAACTGCTTCTCTGCCAATGACATTTATGCAGTAATCAGTGGCTATTTTTAGCTCCCAAAAAAGTGTCAAAAGTTTCCAATCTGTCCGTCGCAATGTCGCTGTCCTGCTAAAAATCGATATTCACCGCCATTACTAGTAAAAATAAAAATGCCATAAATATATCCCCTATTTTGTAGACATTTTAACTTTTGCGCAAACAAATCAATATACACTTTTTTCCAAAAACACCATATTTACCAAAAATATGTAGAAGAATACACGTCGGCCTAAACTGATGAAATTCGTTTTTTTTTTTGGATATTAATTATAGCAAAAAGTAAAAAATATAGTTTTTTTTTTTTTTTTAAATTGTCTCGCTCTTTTTATTGTTTATAGTGCAAAAAAATAAAAACTGCAGAGGTGATCTAATACCACCAAAAGAAAGCTCTATTTGTGGGAAAAAAAAGGACATACATTTTGTTTGGGTGCAACATCACACTACCACGAAATTGTCAGTTAAAGCGACGCAGTGCCGAATCGCAAAAAAATGGCCTGGTCATTAAGGGGCAAATCCTTCGTGCGACGCTGTGCACAAAAAAAAAATAAAAAAAAAAAGCGTTGCCCTTTTTTTCCCACAAATAAAATAAAATAAAATAAAATAATACCCCAAAGAGCTTTCTTTTGGTGGCATTTGATCAAATTTTTTTTTGCGTTATAAACAAAAAAAGACCAACAATTTTGAAAAAAATACATATTTTTTACTTTCTGCTATAAATAAAAAAAAAAAAATGGAATTTCTTCATAAATTTAGGCCAACATGTATTCTGCCACATATTTTTAGGTAAAAAAAAAAATCCCAATAAGCGTATATTGATTGGTTTGCGCAAATGTTATAGCATCTACAAACTATGGGATATATATATATTTTTTTTTCACTAATAATGGCGGCGATCAGCGGGACTGCGATATTGCGGTGGACAAATCGGACACTAACTGACACTTTTTGGGGACCAGTGACACTAAGCCCCACACGGTCGGACATTCCGACCACAAAATCCGTCTGATTTTTTCAGACGGATTTTGGCCGAAACTTGTCTTGCATACACACGGTCGCACAAAGTTGTCGGAAAATCCGATCCTTCGGAAACAAGGTGACGTCGAACAAGTACGATGGGACTACGTAGAGGCCAGTAGCCAATAGCTTTCATCTCCAAATTTTTTCTGCTTTGGAATTCTCGACACGCGGTCGGAAAAAGTCCGATCTGATTTTGTTGTTGGAAAATTTGAGATCCAGCTCTCAACTTTTTCCGATGGAAATTCCGATGGAAAAAGTCAGATGGAGCCCACACACGGGCAGATTTTCCGACAACGTGGTCCGATCGGACATTTCCGACCGTGTGTATAGGGCATTATACAGTGATCAGTGTTAAAAACATGCACTGTCACTGTACTGATGACACTGGCCGGGAAGAGGTTAAACATCAGGGGCGATCAAAGGGTTAACTGTGTGCCTAGCCAGTGTTTTCTTACTGTGGGGGAGGGGCTTTTACTAGGGGAAGGCATGGATCCTTGTCCCTGCTTTGCAGGAACACAGGATCAAAACCTTCCCTACTGACAGATCGGTGATCTGCCGGTGTAGAGAAGGATCAACGGGTGCCGCAGGACCCGGTGATCAGCTCCTCACAGCGGGAGCGAGCCGCCACCGGTGCACGTTCGTGCCCGGTACCCTAAAGTAAAACTGCTATAGGGCGGTCGTTAAGTGGTTGAGAGCACTAATGCCTGGTACACACAATGAGATTATCGGACGATTGACCGTCCATTTTTTTTTTTTTTGCATGCTAATCTCATATCAAAAATGAAGAGGTTACTAAAGTTACGAAAATTCTCATATGACAGAATAAAAATTCAGAAGTGATGTATTGTCTTTTCGAATGTCAACTTTACTGATTTAACCGCTTCAGCACCGGGCCATTTTACACCCTTCCTTACCAGAGCACTTTTTGCGATTCGGCACTGCGTCGATTTAACTGACAATTGCGCGGTCGTGTGACGTTACACCCAAACAAAATTGACGTCCTTTTTTTCCCACAAATAGAGCTTTCTTTTGGTGGTATTTGATCACCTCTGCGGTTTTTATTTTTTTGCGCTATAAACAAAAGAAGAGCGACAATTTTGAAAAAAAACACAATATTTTTTACTTTTTGCTATAATAAATATCAATTTTTTTTAAAAAAAAAACAATTTTTTTCCTCAGTTTAGGCCGATACGTATTCTTCTACATATTTTTGGTAAAAAAAACCGCAATAAGCGTATATTGATCGGTTTGCGCAAAAGTTATAGCGTCTACAAAATAGGGGATAGATTTATTGCATTTTTTTTTTTTTTTTACTACTAATGGCGGCGATCTGCGATTTTTTTTCGTGACTGCGACATTGCGGCGAACACTTCAGACATTTTTGACACATTTTTGGGACCATTCACATTTACACAGCGATCGTTGCTATAAAATTGCATTGATTACTGCGTAAATGTGACTGGCAGGGAAGGGGTTAACACTAGGGGGCGCTGCAGGGGTTAATGTATCCCCTATATGTTTGATTCTAACTGTGGGGGGAGGTGACTCAAGGGGAGGAGACCGATCGGTGTTCCTCCATACTGGGATGACATGATCGGTCTCCTCTCCGTTGACAGGACGTGGAGCTGTGTGTTTACACACACAGCTCCACGGTCCCGCGCGGTCCCGTTGTTTTAACGGGCAATCGCGGGTGCCCGGCGGACATCGCGGCCGCCGGGCACTCGCACCGGGTCCTGAGCGACGCCGCGCGCGCGGGCGCGCCCCCCAGGCGGCCGGGAATGGGAGGACGTCATATGACGCCCACCCAGGATGGGAGATCCACCTTGTGGGCGTCATATGACTATGGGCGGGTATTGAAGCGGTTAATGAAAATTGTACGATCTGGTATCGTACAAGAAAATTTTTCATTTTTGTCCCTTCGGATAATATCGGATGAACTGTTGTGATTGGCTATCGGAGGCTCTGTACTAACGATCAGATTATCGTACGATCGCTTGGAAAAACTGTATTTTTTCTTACAATTTTCTGATTATGTGTATGGGCCATAAGTGTCATTTCTGTATACTGCCTCATTCCTCTGCCATCTGCATGAATCACCTCTGACGAGTTTTCCTGACACTAATGGCGCGTACACACGATCGGAAATTCGGCCAGCAAAAGACAGATGAGAGCTTTTGGTCGGAAAATGTGACCGTGTGTATGCTCCATCGGTCTTTTGCTGGCCGAATTCCCACCAGCAAAAGATTGAGAGCATGTTCTCAATTTTTCGGTCGGAAAAAGTTTCGATCGGAAATTCCGATCGTCTGTAGCAATTCCGACGCGTAAAATTCCTACGCTTGCTCGGAAACAATTCGTCGCATTGCTCGGAAGCATTAAACTTAATTTTCTCGGCTCGTCCTAGTGTTGTACGTCACCGCGTTCTTGGCGGTCGAAAGTTCAGTGAACTTTTGTGCGACGGTGTGTATGCAAGCCAAGCTTGAGCGGAATTCAACTCTCCGCCCCCCTGTTTTCTGACAGCTCAGACAAGCTTTATAAATTCTTGAGTTTGAACGGCTGTAGAGAAGAGAAGACTGCAGATAAACAGGTAGGAGGATTTGTTTAGTCTCTGTGTATCACCTGAGGCCAGTCAAATCTCTGGGTATAGGTAAGGCTGGGTTCACACATATGGGAATTGGACGTGGGTTTTCCCCGCATCCAATTCACATGACAGGAGAGTGTGGCCGGCTCTCAGTGGAGCCGGTTCATACAGCCCCGGGGGGCGGCCGCCGTCCGCATTTAAAAAGGGTCTGGTGCATCTTTTGGTTTCAATTCAGGTGCGAATTCAGGCAAAAATTTGGACCAGATTCGCACCTGAATCAGTGAACGAGGACACACCGGACCCCCTGCTGTGACCCGCGGCCACGGCAAGTGTGAACCCAGCTTAAGGTTTTAGCCACTTGCCGCCCATCCGCCGTCAAATGACGAAGGGACAGTGCGGCTCTCGTTCTGGGTGGACGTCATATGACAGTGCACCCAAACGGCCAATCACGTGCACCCGCGGGGTCGTGCAGCGCGGCGATCCCGCTATGTTCTAGGACACGGCGCAACCCCGATTTCTGTAAAGAGTCGCTGAAGCGGCTCTTTAACCATGTGATTGGCTGTGTCCAGTCACAGCTGGTCACATGTAAATACAGGAGATGCCGGTAATCAGCCCTCATTGCCTTACAACTGACAGAGTGTGAGGAGAGGAGAGCCAATCAGCGGCATCTCTTCACAGGGGACACCAGGGCAGGTAATCAGGGCACTGATCACAGTAAAGCCCCAGCAGTGTCACCAATCAGTGCCCATGATTGCCACCAATCAGTGCCCATCAGTGACACAAATCAATGCCCATTACCGGTGCCAGTCATTGCTGCCTTTTAGTGCCCATCGGTGCCTGCTTATCAGTGCTGCCCATCAATTCCCATCAGTGCCCATCATTGCTGTACATCAGTGCCCATCAGTGCCACCCATCAGTGCTGCCTATCCGTACTGCCTATTAGTGCCCACCAGTGCCGCCTATCAGTGCTCATCAGTGCCACCTATCAGTGCTGCCCATCAATTCCCATCAGTGCCTCCCATCAGTGCTGCCTATCCGTGCTGCCTATTAGTACCCACCAGCACCGTCTATCAGTGCCCACCAGTGCTGCTTATCAGTGCTCATAAGTGCATGCTTATCAGTGCTGCCCATCAATTCCCATCAGTGCCCATCATTGCTGCACATCAGTGCCCATCAGTGCCAACCATCAGTGCTGCCTATCCGTGCTGCCTATTAGTGCCTACCAGTGCCGCCTATCAGTGCCCATCAGTCCCGCCTATCAGTGCTCATCAGTGCGGCATAATATTGCCTCCTCATCAGTGTCCATAAGTCCCACCTCATCAGTGCCCATCAGTGAAGGAGAAAAATTTATTTATTTACAAAATTTACTGTCCGAAACAAAGAAAAGCATTTTCTTTTTTTTTCTTAATTTCTGGTCTTTTTTCTTTCTTTTTTTTTTTGTAAAAAATAAAAAACCCAGTAGTGATTAAATACCACCAAAAGAAAGCTCGATTTGTGCGAAGAAAATGCTAAAAATATAATTTGGGTACAGTGTAGCATGACCGCGCAATTGTAGTGTACGCGACATTAGTTTGTTTTCAACTTTTTTGCACTCGTACTGCTAAGTAACACATTAAAATCAATAATTATTATTATATAGAATGTATATAGCGCCAACAGTTTGCGCAGCGCTTTACAATGTAGAGGTGGGACAGTACAGCCAATCAGAGCCAATCAGAGGTCCCTGCTCATTAGAGCTTTCCATCTAGGAGTTTGTTACATATTAATTACGTTGTTTAGTTTCAATTGGCAGTACTACACACCTCCCAACTTGATGGGAACGAGGGACACCTATTAGAAAAAGTATGTATGCATAGGACACACCCCCTGCCACGCCCCCTTGGAGAAGAATTATACAAAAAAAAGAAAACGTAAACCCACGGGTGCTTTTTTTTTTTTCCACCACTACTATTACTTTATACTGGCTTTTGAAATGTAAAAAAAGCAGGAATTTAGAATTTGGATGAAAGGTTTAGCGCTGGGAAACACCTTTTGAAAGCTAAAAAGTGCATTTTATATACAACTATATCGGTGGCGGTGCGTGCATAGAGGGCCCCCGAAGCGACCCTCGTTCTTCATCTCCACCGCTGCCATGTATCCCGGAGTGACTTCTGGGTCTCGCGGCTCCGGCGCTGTGATGTGGCCAATTATAGCTCAGGGGGTTTAGTACACGGCGCGGCGCGGCGGCCTTGTGTAGTGTGTTCCGGCATGCAGGGAGAGAGCTAGATAGGCAGGGGCAGTGAGTTATTTACTCAGGCATCTGCAGAAGTTTTAGTGTGTGTTGTGTGCCTCCAGCACAGCACAGTATACACCTGTATCTACCCTTATTTGCTGGGTGTATAGGGTTTTAGGTATAGGGTTTTATTTTGGGTGCGGGGTTCACCTTAATATCCATAGAAGACCCAAAGGGGCTGGTAATGGGCTGCGGTGGGGGGGAGGGGGGGATGGGGTAGCCATGCCATTTTTCTTAAAGATTTTCATCCATATTGCCAGGACAAGACATGACATTAAAGCCTCAAGCAGTTTTAAATGGCTTCTTTTTTTCCTTTACAAATGTCATTTTTTGCAGGGACAGTTCTAAACACGGGAAACACATGCCACTTCACAGGCATACTTTACACACCCCCCAGGTACCATATTTAAAGGAATATTTCACTTTTTTTCTTTTCACTTTATGCATCATTAAAATCACTGCTCCCGAAAACACTTCCATTTTTAAAACTTCTTTTTGCATTGATACATGTCCCCTGGGGCAGGACCCGGGTCCCCAAACCTTTTTTAGGACAATAACATGCATATTGGCCGTTATAATTAGCACTTTAGATTTTGAACGTTCGCGTCCATTGTATTTAATAGGGTTCTAACGTTCGCACAAACTTTCGGTCCGATCGGGGTGTTCGGCTCATCCCTAATCAGCAGTGAAGTTTATGGGCTGTCTTCTGAATGCCATAAAATCACATTCAGGAGTCGTTTTTCTGACCACAAAAAACGCCAAACGCTCACAAACGGTGATAAACGCCGATAAACACTCAAAAACGTGGCTCTCCAGCGTTTTTTGACCCATTGAAAAAAATAAATAAAAAGCTAAAAAAAACACTAATAAACGCTATTGCAAAAACGTTAAAAAACATTGAAAGACTCACTGCAAAGCTACTGGCATTTTTATAACATTATTTTAACGTCCAGTGTGCATGGAGCCTAATTCTGAGTGCTCCAACACCAGATTTGGGTCCCAATGCACTGGTCAGTAGGGGAGGGTCTGCCAAAGACTGCTGTTCAATTGTTCTAGCATCGCTCCTTATGCCCCGTACACACGGTCGGAAATTCAGACGGAAAATGTCCGATCGGACCATGTTGTCGGAAAATCCGACCGTGTGTGGGCTCCATCGGACTTTTTCCGTCGGCATTTCCGACGGAAAAAATTTGAGATCCTGCTCTCAAATTTTCCGACAACAAAATCCGATCGGACTTTTTCCGATCGTGTGTAGAGAATTCCGATGGACAAAGTGCCACGCATGCTCAGATCAAATTAGGAGACCAAAGCTATTGGCTAATAGCCTCTACGTAGTTCCGTCGTCACCACTTTCAGAATGATCGGATTTTCCAACAACTTTGTCCGACCGTGTGTATGCAACACCAGTATGGGACAAAATCCGTCGGAAAAAATCAGACGGATTTCGTGGTCGGAATTTCCGACCGTGTGTACGGGGCATTAGACAGGACCTCCCATAGTGTAGGGAAAAGACTGTATACGCTGTCAACATAAAAAAAAAAAAAATCAAAAACTATTGACAAGTGCATGTTTGAACAGGGCCTGTCATGCCCTTTCTTCCGCCCTTTCCCTTTAAATATGGACGAACGAAAAGCATTTAGCCAGTCAGCCTTGCAATGCACCGTTGGCTGCCAAGGCTCCCGCCAACAAACCGCCCCGTGAAACTGCTGCGTCTCGAGGAACGTAGTGAGAATATTTATCTCTGTCACCCTGTCGCCAACAGCATGACTGGTACACAACCCCTGCTGTGCCAACCTCATCAAAGGAAGATATCCCCCCCCCCCCATTCCCTTTCCAAGCCAAGACCCAACATTCCAATTACTGATGGCTCAGAATTCAGAAAGGCAACACTGAAACAAGAAGGAAAAACACTCCACCTTTCAGTTTCTACTATTAAATAAAGGCAAACATTAAATGTAACACAAAAAGGTAAAATAAAAACTCTAGGGAAGGGAACACTCTATGAGAAAAACATTTATGAGAATTAAAAGAAGCCGATATGGATGAGAAAAAAAAGTCTATAGAAAGGATAAGGTCAGGTTTTCCTGTGGAGCACAGTAAGTATTATGCAATCGCACAAGCAACTGTGGGTTAAAGCAAAACTCAAGGTTAGTATTTAAATTGGCAACTTTGTTTAAAAAAAAAAAAGAAAAAAGGCAACTCTTACTGCAATGGTTACCTCCTGTGTGGCGTTGTACCCGTAAAAATCTAAGGATGCTGCCCATCTTTAAAGGGGTTGTAAAGGTTTGCGTTTTTTCACCTTAATGCATCCTATGCATTAAGGTAAAAAAAACATCTGACAATACCCTGTCCTCTTCGCCGCTCAGCCTGGCGGTTGATTGGCTAGAGTGGATGGATTGAAAGCAGCGCAGCCATTGGCTCGTGCTGCTGTCAATCACATCCAATGACGCGGTGCGCCGGGGGGCGGGGGCGAGTGATACAGTGAGCGGCTATAGCCGCCAGCCGTATCATGGAAGCGCGCCCGCAAGAACTAACCACCATGCGAGAGAGCTCGCATGAAGGTGGTTAGTTCTTGTGGGGAGGAGCTGAGACAGCCGCCGAGGGACCCCAGAAGACGAGGTTCGGGCCACTCTGTGCAAAACGAGCTGCACAGTGGAGGTAAGTATAACATGTTTGTTATTTAAAAAATTATAATTTGTCTTTACAACCCCTTTAAGAATCAATGACACCTACAGTATCTAACAAAAGTGAGTACACCCCTCTCATTTTTTGTAAATATTTTATTCTATCTTTTCATGTGACAACACTGAAGAAATGACACTTGTCTACAATGTAAAGTAGTGAGTGTACAGCTTGTATAACAGTGTAATTTTGCTTTCCCCTCAAAATAACTCAACACACAGCCATTAATGTCTAAACCGCTGGCAACAAAAGTGAGTACACCCCTCAGTGAAAGTGTCCAAATTGGGCCCAAAGTGTCAATATTTTGTGTGGGCACCATTATTTTTCAGCACTGCCTTAACCCTCTTGAGCTTGGAGTTCACCAGAGCTTCACAGGTTGGCACTGGAGTCCTCTTCCACTCCTCCATGACGACATCACGGAGCTGGTGGATGTTAGAGACCTTGCCCTCCTCCACCTTCCATTTGAGGATGTCCCACAGATGCTCAATAGGGTTTAGGTCTGGAGACATGCTTGGCCAGTCCATCACCTTTACCCTCAGATTCTTTAGCAAGGCAGTGGTCGTCTTGGAGGTGTGTTTGGGGTCGTTATGTTGGAATACTGCCCTGCGGCCCAATCTCTGAAGGGAGAGGATCATGCTCTGCTTCAGTATGTCACAGTACATGTTGGCATTCATGGTTCCCTCAATGAACTGTAGCTCCCCAGTGCCGGTGTTCTGACAAAATGAGCAATCTGCCAGAATGTACAACCCGCGTCACATCTTGTGACGTGGAATCAGCTGTAGCTCCAAATCTGCATAATGTAGATAAGCTCACTCGATTGTTGAAATTAGTTTGGTAATTCAAAACGGAGTTTAGTGTAGCAAGATGTCCGCTTCCCCGCCTGCTTAGTATAGGTGTGAGATCGAGTGTAAGGTGTACCAAGATGGCCTTAACAATGTACATTTTGTAAGTGTTCATTGATTTCCACCGTGCGCATGCGCAGTAGTCGGTCGAGTATTTTGTCAGGAAAATTCCTCTGGGCACTGACGCCACTGAAGGGATGTATAACGTGTTGCGCCTGCGCATTGCGCACGGTTTGGAGCTACAGCTGATTCCACGTCACAGGATGTGATGCGGGTTGTACATTCTGCCAGGTTGGTCATATTCTCAGAACATCGGCAGCACTCATGCAGCCCCAGACCATGACACTCCCACCACCATGCCTGACTGTAGGCAAGAGACACACTTGTCTTTGTACTCCTCACCTGGTTGCCGCCACACACGCTTGTCACCATCTGAACCAAATAAGTTTATCTTGGTCTCATCAGACCACATGACGTGGTTCCAGTAATCCATGTCCTTAGTCTGCTTGTCTTCAGCAAACTGTTTGTGGGATTTCTTGTGCATCATCTTTAGAAGAGGCTTCCTTCTGGGACGACAGCCATGCAGACCAATTTGATGCAGTGTGAAAAAAAAGTCAGCTTGGGGGATGGTTCTATGTCAGTAGGCCACCCCTAATCATGCAGATGCCTCCAGGCCCATGTCTGCTCATTTGTCCTCCTCTCCACTCCCTTTTCATAAGATAAAAAAAATACACTTAGACACGTGTGATAATGTAAAGGCTGGCTGGGACATGGGCACAGTATACACCCCCCCCCCCCCATAAGACTGGTCCTGCAGGGGTCTGTACAGGGCACAGTATACACCCACAATAAGACTGGTCCTGCAGGGGTCTGTACAGGGCACAGTATGCACCTCCCAATAAGACTGGTCCTGCAGGGGTCTGTACAGGGCACAGTATGCACCCCCAATAAGACTGGTCCTGCAGGGGTCTGTACAGGGCACAGTATACACCCCCCATAAGACTGGTCCTGCAGGGGTCTGTACAGGGCACAGTATACACCCCCAATAAGACTGGTCCTGCAGGGGTCTGTACAGGGCACAGTATGCACCCCCAATAAGACTGGTCCTGCAGGGGTCTGTACAGGGCACAGTATACACCCCCCATAAGACTGGTCCTGCAGGGGTCTGTACAGGGCACAGTATGCACCCCCAATAAGACTGGTCCTGCAGGGGTCTCTACAGGGCACAGTATACACCCCCCCCCCCCCCAATAATACTGGTTCTGCAGGAGTCTGTACAGGGCACAGTATACACCCCCCCATAAAACTGGTCCTGCAGGGGTCTATACAGGGCACAGTATACACCCCCCCCCCCCATAATACTGGTTCTGCAGGAGTCTGTACAGGGCACAGTATACACCCCCCAATAAGACTGGTCCTGCAGGGGTCTGTACAGGGCACAGTATGCACCTCCCAATAAGACTGGTCTTGCAGGGGTCTGTACAGGGCACAGTATACACCCCCCATAAGACTGGTCCTGCAGGGGTCTGTACAGGGCACGGTATACACCAATAAGACTGGTCCTGCAGGGGTCTGTACAGGGCACAGTATACACCCCCAATAAGACTGGTCCTGCAGGGGTCTGAACAGGGCACAGTATACAGCCCCAAAAAGGCTAGTCTTGTTGTGGTCTGCACAGGGCACAGTATACACCCCCAATAAGACTGGTCTTGTTGTGGTCTGCACATGATACTGTACACATCCCCAATAAGACTAGTGCTGCAGAGTATACATCCCCCATAAAACTGGTCCTGCAGGGGTCTGTACAGGTCACAGTATACACCTTCACTAATACTGGTCCTGCAGGGGCCTGCATACCTCCCAACATTTTGAGATGGGAATGAGGGACACCTACTAGCAAACATATGTAGGCATAGGACACACCCCCTGTCACACCTCCTTAACCTTTTCCCGACTGCCCACAGTCATATGGCGGCGGCAATAAACATCTCTTGTTCCGGGCCGCCGCCATATGACGGCATTTGCTTTGTGGCCACTAGGGGGCGCGCACACACGCTGCTGGGGACCCGATGCGCGTGCCCGCGATTGCCCAGTAACTGAGCAGGACGTGGATCTGTGTGTGTAAACACACAGATCCACGTGCTGTCAGAGGAGAGGAGACCGATGGTGTGTCCCTTGTACATGGGGACACCGATCGGTCACCTTCCCCAGTCAGTAGCACGGATCGCTGTATAAATGTGAATGGTCGCAAAAATGTGTCAAAAGTGTCCGATATGTCCGCCGCAATATCGCAGTCACGATAAAGATCGCAGATCGCCGCCATTACTAGTAAAAAAAATTAAATAATAAAAATGCTATAAATCTATCCACTATTTTGTAGACGCTATAACTTTTGCGCAAACCAATCAATATACGCTCATTGCGATTTTTTTACCAAAAATATGTAGAAGAATACGTATCGGCCTAAACTGAGGAAAAAATTTGTTTTAAAAAAAATAAAAATTGGATATTTATTATAGCAAAAAGTAAAAAATATTGCGTTTTTTCAAACTTGTCACGCTTCTTTTGTTTATAGTGCAAGAAATAAAAACTGCAGAGGTGATCAAATACCACCAAAAGAAAGCTCTATTTGTGGGGAAAAAAATTTATTTGGGTACATCGTTGCATGACCGTGCAATTGTCATTCAAAATGCGACAGCGCTGAAAGCTGAAAAATGGCTTGGTCAGGAAGGGGGTGTTCGTGCTCGGTAGGCAAGTGGTTAAAGGAGAATTAACCAACAAAAAAGGTTAAATAAATCCACAAGTGCTTTTTCTTACAACTAAAATTCCTTTATATTGGTTTTTAAAATTTACAAATGCAGCAATTTAGAATTTGGATGAAAGTTTTAGCACTGGGAAACGCTTTTTGATTGATTAACCGCTTCCCGACCGCCTACTGTAGATATACGTCTACAGAATGGCACGGCTAGGCAAAGGCACGTATATATACGTCCCCTTTAATTGCCTAGCCGTGGGGTCGTGCGCTCGCGACCCGGTCGGGAGCTCCGTGACCTCGGCCGCGGGACCAGCGGACCCGATCGCCGCTGGTGTCCTACGATCGGGTCACAGAGCTGAAGAACGGGGAGAGGTCTGTGTAAACAAACATCTCCCCGCGCTTCCTACTCTGCCTGTCATCGGAAAAGCCGATCAATGACGTCAGACATACAGCCACGCCACCCTACTGTTAAAAAAAACACAACACGTCACACTAACTCCTACCTGCCCCTTGGGGTTAACTCCTTCACTGCCACTGTCATTTACATAGGAATCAGTACATTTAAATGGCGCTGATTTCTATATAAATGACAATGGTCCCAAAAATGTGTCAAAAATGTCCGATGTGTCCGCCATAATGTCGCAGTCACAATAAAAATCGCTGATCGCCGCCATTACTAGTAAAAAAAAAAATATTAATAAAAATGCTATAAAACTATCCCCTATTTTGTAAACGCTATAACTTTTGCGCAAACAAATCAATAATCGCTGATTGCGATTTTTTTTTACCAAAAATATGTAGAAGAATACGTATCGGCCTAAACTGAGGAAAAAAAAAAAACGTTTTTTTTATATATTTTTTGGGGATATTTATTATAGCAAAAAGCAAAAAATATTGCATTTTTTTCAAAATTGTCGCTCTGATTCTGTTTAGGCCCCATGCACACGAGACGCTGTTAAACGCGCGTTCAGAGGCAGTTGGACACTTTTTTCAACTGCACCTGAACGCATGCAATGTTATCCTATGTGTCCATGCACACAGTCTTGTTTTTTCCCGTTTTTATGCAGTTGCGTTTAACCTTGTTTTTCCAGAAGCAAAAAAATGCTTTCAGACACTTTGCTTTTCCGTGTTTCAGACGCAAAATGCAGCTAAACGCGGCTAAACGCGGCTAAACGCAGGCACCTGCATTTAGCCGCGTTTGCGTTTATAAGCCTTTTTAAAGGAACACAATTTTTTGGACCAGAAAACTCAGAAATATGATGGTAAACCATAAAAAATACTACAAAAATTGGTTTAAAATGTCGTAATTAGTTTAGATAGTTCATAGAGCGTATATACTCACTAATGCATACATGTTTGTGAAATATCCAACGGACATTCGCTGTGCCATCAACGGATGGGTCCAATATCGACAAGCTCTGATTCTGGACCTCTCATGCAAATTTGCGACAACGTTGCTGCCTCATCAAGAGCAACATCAGGAGCATTTCCTGACATATATTCAATATGGGATCCATTTCCAAAAAAACACAGAAAGAGAGGCAAATGCAAGTGTACAACGGCTCTCTCTGCTGCTGCTGCTCACTCTGATCAAAATGGCAGAAATAGTTAATAATACATGCTTTCTGAGCTTGGGGAGGGTCTATATGATGTTATCTTTACAAACACTTATAGACGCAAACGCGGCTAAACGCGGCATGAAAACACAGCAAAACGCGCGTTTTTAAATGCAGGTTTGCATCTGCGTCTCGTGTGCATGGGGCCTTATAGCGCAAAAAATAAAAACCGCAGGGGCGATCAAATACCACCAAAAGAAAGCTCTATTTGTGGGAAAAAAAGGATGCCAATTTTGTTCGGGAGCCACGTCGCACGACCGCACAATTGTCAGTTAAAGCGACGCAGTGCTGAATCACAAAAAGGGGCCTGGTCCTTTGGCTGCAAATTGGTCCGGGGCTGAAGTGGTTAAAAAGTGCATTTTATGTACAATTATATAGATCAGACTAAAATGAGGGATAAACGTGGAGGAATGAGGGACATTGCTCCAAATCAGGGACAGTCCCTCGAAATCAGGGACAGTTGGGAGCTATGGGGGTCTGCATAGGACATTGTACAGAGTATACATTCCCCCATAAGTCTGGGCCTGCAATGGTCGGCACAGATCCCAGACGGTACACATCCCCCATCAGGCTGGTCCTGCGGAGGACAGCACAGGGTATAAACATGGATGCTCTGATGAAGCTGCATGTCTATGTAGGACTTGTTTTCCTGACCACCGTCTCATGTCAATAGAACCTTCACAGGTCTGCCAGGTCAAGATGGCCATTATCCAGAATACCTCAGTCTTGGTGGACAGCAGTTGTTTGCTGATACTTGGAAATGAACTGGACAGTCAACAGAAGAGAGACTGTTCCTGTACTACAGAGACAGACTGGAGTGCAAATAACACACAATGTAATCTATAACATTGCAGACAAAGGGGATCCATGGAGCAAACACTGGGGGAAGAGGACCTGTCCTGATAACATTCCACAGCTGGCCAGCCTTTCCTAGGACTCTCCCTATCTGATTACACTGCAGAGCGGGCATTAGGAGCACACACTAGGCCTCATGCACACTGGGCATTTTTACAGCGGCTGTTTTTGGCTTCAGACATTTTTTTTCTGCAGTCAGTAAACTCCCTGGCATGTTATCCTATGTGTCCATCATGCACACATAGGCTGTTATCAGCAGTTTTTTGGCAGGGGTGTTTTCTGGCTGGAAAAAAAACTAAAGGACGGGTACACTTTAACACAAAGTGCATTAATACCCCCCCCCCCCCACTTCCCTGACCTAACCCCCCTCCCCATCCACATATATATATACTTACCTCTATCCAAAGGCAATGGTTCCCCTGTTCTTTGTGGGGGGCACTATGGGGACTGAAGGCTCTCGGCGTACCTTGGGGCCATGTGTGAGGTTGAGGGGCACTTCGGCTTAATTATGGGAAAGTGGGGGACACTATGGGAGGCTGGTCAGCACTATAGGAGGTGAGGGGCACTATGCGGACTAAAGGCTCTCAGGGGACCTTGTGGCTATGTGGGAGATTTAGGGGCACTGCTGGTCAATATGGGAAGATGGGGGGGGGGGCACTATGGGAGGCTGGTCGGCACTATAGGAGGTGAGGGGCACTATGCGGACTAAAGGCTCTCAGGGGACCTTGTGGCTATGTGGGAGATTTAGGGGCACTGCTGGTCAATATGGGAAGATGGGGGGGCACTATGGGAGGCTGGTCGGCACTGTAGGAGGTGAGGGGCACCATGCGAACTAAAGGCTCTCAGGGGACCTTGTGGACATGTGGGAGATTTAGGGGCACTGCTGGTCAATATGGGAAGATGGGGGGGACACTATGGGAGGCTGGTAGGCACTGTGGGAGGTGAGGGGCACTATGCGGACTAAAGGCTCTCAGGGGACCTTGGGGCCATGTGTGAGGTTAAGGGGCACTTCGGGTTAATTATGGGAAAGTGGGGGGCACTATGGGAGGCTGGTTGGCACTGTAGGAGGTGAGGGGGACTATGCAGACTAAAGGCTCTCAGGGGACCTTTTGGCCATGTGGGAGATTTAGGGGCACTGCTGGTCAATATGGGAAGATGGGGGGCGGGGGCACTATGGGAGGCTGGTCAGCACTGTAGGAGGTGAGGGGCACTATGCGGACTAAAGGCTCTCAGGGGACCTTGTGGACATGTGGGAGATTTAGGGGCACTGCTGGTCAATATGGGAAGATGGGGGGGGGGGGGCACTATGGGAGTCTGGTCA
This sequence comes from Lithobates sylvaticus, assembly GCA_028564925.1. NCBI lineage: Eukaryota > Metazoa > Chordata > Amphibia > Anura > Ranidae > Lithobates > Lithobates sylvaticus. Next base: position 47,260,025 of record CM053026.1, on the reverse strand, counting down.
GCACTGTGGGAGGTATGGGGCACTATGCGGACTAAAGGCTCTCAGGGGACCTTGTGGACATGTGGGAGATTTAGGGGCACTGCTGGTCAATATGGGAAGATGGGGGGGGGGGGCACTATGGGAGTCTGGTCAGCACTGTGGGAGGTATGGGGCACTATGAGGACTAAAGGCTCTCAGCCCTTGGGGCTGTGTGGGAGGTTGAGGGGCACTGTGGATCATTATGGAAAAGTGGGGGGCACTATAGGAGGCTGGTCGGCACTGTGGGAGTTGAGGGGCACTATGCGGACTGAAGGCTCTCAGGGGACCTTGGGGCCTTGTGGGAGGTTGAGGGGCACTGTGGGTCACTATGGGAGCTGGGAGTCACTGTGGAAGATAAGAGGGATCTACATCTAGCTTGAGACCCCAGGAGGAGGAAGGCAATGTTTCGGTGGTGGAGAACCGTTGGCATAGACACAACATTTGTAGATGTTCCCTATAACATAGAACATCTTCACTTATTGAGTTCGGGTCCACTTAAATTTTTCTGCCTGCTGTCCTAAGTGGCCCTCTGAAGTGCCAAAGCCATTGGGTTCTAATGTCACGCCAGTGGCCGCTGTACCTGTGACGCCTGCAGTCTAGCCAGGCATTTAGAACCTTTAGTTGTGCTCAAGAATTTAAGCTTGTTATTTGTCTGGCTGCTGGCGTCATTTCTTCAATCAGACCTGAAATGGCATTAAGCTTGTCTGGGAATCTCAACTCGAATGAAATCGGCCTTAAAGTGAACCCACAGGGAGAGGAATATGGGGGCTGCCATTGGTGACTTGTTCTTAAAGGTGCAGGCTTCGGGGCTGTCATCCGGATTCTGGTGAGTCCCTAAAATATCTATCCAGATAAGATTTTTTTTTTTGGGGAACAATCGTGTACACTCGTTTCAGCCAAGTATACATCTTTATGCCCCCTGCAGACAAACCTGGCATGGGCCTTATATCTGGAGACGGATAACTGGGGTCCAGGAAACCTCATTGAGAATGAAGTCTTTTTTCAGTATTAGTTAGGCAAAGTTACAGAACTGGCTGAAGGACGGCTTTTTAACGATGAATGGTGAAGATTTTCGGAATAGAACGCTGATGATCTACATTTGGAAATGGCAGGAATGTATTCATGCAGATCGTGAAGTTACTGACAGGTCCTCTTTAAGATCCTGGTCTTTTGCGAAGATTGTCTTCCATTCGGTATGTCACCACACCTCCGCTGCCCTTCATCAGATTAATATCTTACATTAACACCCATAATCCAATGCTTTAGTACTGGTCAATGATGTGCACCCTCTGCGACAATACCGAAGGAGACAGGGCGACATGGGGTCACAAGGGGGACATGTGGTCAGATAGGGGAAATGTGGTCAGATGGGGACAAGTGGTCAGATGGGGGACATGTGGTCAGATGGGGGACATGTGGTCAGATGGGGGACATGTGGTCAGATGGGGGACATGTGGTCAGATGGGGGATATGTGGTCAGATGGGGGACATGTGGTCAGATGGGGGACATGTGGTCAGATGGGGGACATGTGGTCAGATGGGGGACATGTGGGCACAAGGAGGACACATCTCCTCATGGAGGAACATAGTTACCATGGGACAAGTGGTCACAATAGTGTAAGTGGTCACAAGAGGGACATGCAGTCACAAGGGGGACATGAGGTCACAAGGGCGACATGGGGTCACAAGGGGGACATGGGGTCACAAGGGGGACATGTGGTCAGATAGGGGATATGTGGTCAGATAGGGGATATGTGGTCACAAGTGGGACATGGGGTCACAAGGGGGACATGAGGTCAGATAGGGGATATGTGGTCACAAGTGGGACATGGGGTCACAAGGGGGACATGGGGTCACAAGGGGGACATGGGGTCACAAGGGGGACATGTGGTCAGATGGGGGAAATGTGGTCAGATGGGGGACATGTGGTCAGATGGGGGACATGTGGGCACAAGGAGGACATGTGATCAGATGGGGGACATGTGGGCACAAGGGGAACATGTGGGCACAAGGGGGGCACATCTCCCCATTGAGGGAAGTAGTTACAAGGGGGCAAGTGGTCACAATAGGATAAGTGATCACAAGAGGGAAATGTGGTAACAAGGGGGACATGAATCACAAACAGGACATGTGGTCTCAAAGGGGAAATGTGGTGACAAGGGGGAAATGTGTTCACAAGGGGAACATGCGGTAACAAGGGGTATGTAGTCACAAGGGGGCCATGCAGAAACAAGGGGCACTGTGAGTCACAAGTGGGCCATGTGGCAAGACGGGGCATGTAGTCACAAGAAGAAGTGTGGTCATAAGGGGGACATGCAGTCATAAAAGGGACGTGTGTTCACAAGGGGGCCATGCGGTAACGAGGGGCATGTGGTCACAAGGGGGACATGTGGTCTCAAAGGGGAAATGTGGTGACAAGGAGGGACATGCGGTAACAGGGGGGGCATGGCACCACAAGAAGGACAAGAGGTCACAAGGGGGCCATGCAGTAACAGGGGGCATGTAGTCTTAAGGAACACATGTGGTCACAAAGAGGACATGCAGTCATAAAAGGGACATGTGGTCACAAGGGGGATATGTGGTCACAAAGCGAATATGTGCTAACAAGGAATACAGGTGGTCACAAGAGGGATATGTGGTCACAAGGGAGACATGCGGTAACAAGGGGGCACCTGGTCACAAGTAGACATGCGGTCACTGAAAGGGCATGTGGTCACAAGGGGGGCACGTGGTCACATGTTTTGCATTCTACAGAAGACTCTAAAACAAAACTGTATGAATTGTAACAAAATAGATCTTATTTGACCGCACTGTCACCATAAACTATTAAAGAAGTGGGACTCCCCTGTCTGTAGTCCTAGAACAGATCCTCCTCCTCGGTGGGGTACTGACCTGTGATAGGTGATCAGGTGACGGCAGACCGCCTATTATCAATATTATCAATCTGATGTTTTTCACTTTTTAATCATAAAAATGACTTTTGATCTCATTAATCTAAGTGGTCTTGTCTTTGGATCTGTATCGGGTACTTTGTCAATTATTAAAGGATTAAAATGGAACTTTCATTCTTCAGAGGGGACTAAACAAACCTCGGTGGGAAGCCCTGTCTGGGGGGGGGGGGGGGGGGGGGTGTTAATGAGAAAAACAAACAAACAGAATCCCGGCTGACAATCATCATTCTGTACAGACAGAAGAAGGCAAAGCGAGGAGACGAATGAGAGAGAGAAGAGAAAGTCTGGATAATGATGCGGCTGGATGGAGGAGACTTACGGCTCTGGCTAATGGCATAAACATGTGCATGAAAAGCTCAGACAGGAGCCAGTAAAGGGATCCGACAACCTGCATTTAGTAACAATTCCAGGGCAGGTACGGCTCGTAAAGCCGCGCCATAAAAAGGAGAAAGCATTTAAAGGGTAACCCCGGGCACACATTAAAAAAAACACCCTTTAGCTACCACATGTATTCCTTCAGACGGCATGACGTCATTTTTCATCTCTTCCCTGAAAATTAGTGTGGGGGGGGGGGGGGAGGGGTAGACATGTGCAGAACGATTACATAAATTCGTTTTAATTCAGAATTAGTTTTGTTTATTCCAATTCAAATCGATTCAAATTTTCTAAATTATGAAAAAATTGCATTTGAATTTGAAATTCATTCCATTGGAAAATTTATTCTATACGAAATTCGAATTTAGGAAGATGGTTATATTCTTTCTATTCCATTGTTTTTTTTTCTATTCTGTTCTTTTATTTTCTGTTTTTCTATTATATTCTATTCTTTTCTATTCTATTTGAAATTTGAATTTTCGGAAAACAGTTATATTCTTTCTATTCTTTTCTATTGTTTAGTCTATTTTATTATTTTTTTTTCTATTCTATTTGTTTCTTTTCTATTCGAATTTGAATTTATTCTATTCGAATTTCGGAAGAAGATTACATTCTTTCTATTTTATTCTATTCTTTTTGATTACTATTACTATTACTATTATTTTTTTTTCCTTTTTTTCTATTCTATTATTTTCTATTGTATTCAAATTCAAATTTATTCTGTTTGAAATTCGAATTTCAGAAGATGGTTATATTCTATTTTGCTAAATTTTTTCATTCTATTCTATTCTGTCCCTTTATTTTCTATTCTATTCTGTTCTTGTTTTTTCTATTCTATTTTGTTCTGTTTTACTCTATTCTTTTCTATTATATTCCTTTATTTTCTATTCTATTCTTGTTTTCTCTATTCTATTTTGTTCTGTTTTACTCTATTCTTTTCTAATCTATTCCTTTATTTTCTATTCTATTCTGTTCTTGTTTTCTCTATTCAATTTTGTTCTGTTTTACTCTATTCTTTTCTAATCTATTCCTTTATTTTCTATTCTATTCTAGTTTTCTCTATTCTATTTTGTTCTGTTTTACTCTATTCTTTTCTAATCTATTCCTTTATTTTCTATTCTATTCTGTTCTTGTTTTCTCTATTCTATTTTGTTCTGTTTTACTCTATTCTGTTCTATTCTATTCCTTTATTTTCTATTCTATTCTTGTTTTCTCTATTCTATTTTGTTCTGTTTTACTCTATTCTTTTCTAATATATTCCTTTATTTTCTATTCTATTCTTGTTTTCTCTATTCTATTTTGTTCTGTTTTACTCTATTCTTTTCTAATCTATTCCTTTATTTTCTATTCTGTTCCACTCTATATTATATTCTTTTATTTTCTATACTATTTTATTCTTTTCAGAAATTCGAATTAGTTTAGAAAACTATTTAAAATTAAAATTTCAGACTGATGACATCACATCATCTTAGCCTAGGCAAAGTCACTGGACCTGGAGTTCAGTGAGTCAAATGACAGCTGGGCGGTGCGGCTCTCGTTCTGGGTGGACGTCATATGACGGCCCTCCAGACCTGGCGCTCATCACGGCGGTCGGTGGTGGGGGGTGGGGGGTGTCAGTCTGACACACCGCTACACCGATCTCGGTAAAGAGCCTCTAACAGAGACTCTTTACCACGTGATCACCTGTGTCCAATCACGGCTGATCATGATGTAAACAGGAAGAGCCGTTGATCGGCTTTTCCTCACTCGCATCTGACAGACCCGAGTAGAGGAGAGCCGATCGGCTGCTCTCCAGACAGGGATGCCCACCCTAGACCACCAGGGAAATGCCAACAAGTGCCCAGGCAGCTGCCAATCAGTGCCTAAACCCAATGCCTGCCAGTGCCATCAGTGATGCCTAGCAATGCCATCTATCAGTGCCGCATATCAGTGCCCATCAGTGCCACATATAGAGTTGCCACCTCATCCCTTTAAACCCGAACACATATTAATTACACAAGTTCTGTGGCTGATTACGGTGGTAATTAAACTCACTTGGTGCCTTATCTGCACTAAATTAGTCTCAGAACCCGTGTATTTACTATGTGTTCGGGTTTAAAGGGATGAGGTGGCAACTCTAGCCACATATCAGTGTCCAGCAGTGCCGCCTATCAGTGTCCATAAGTGCCCAGCAGTGCCACCCATAAGTACCCATCAGGGCTGCCTTTCAGTGCCCATCAGTGACCACCAGTGCCACCCATCAGTGCCCATCAGTGCCACCTATCAATGCCCATCAGTGCTGCATATCAGTGCCACCCATATCAGTGCCGCCTAACAGTGCCCATCGTCAGTGCCCTTCAGTGCCACCTCATTGGTGCCACCCCATCAGTGCCGCCTTATCAGTGCCCGTCAGTGCCGCCTTATGAGTGCCCATCAGTGAAGGAGAAACCACCTCTTTTCTCTCAGGGAGCACAGGACGGATCAAGCGCCTTGAGGTGATTCAGTTCGCAGTTGTAGCGCTATACAAGTCATTCATTCATTTACAAAATGTTATAACAGAAACAAAAGAAAAAAACTTTTAGGTATTTTTTTATTTGTTTAGCAAAAAATACAAATCGCAGAGGTGATCAAATACCACCAAAAGAAAGCTCTATTTGTGGGAACAAAATGATAAGAATTCTGTTTGGGTACAGTGTAGCATGACCGCGCAAAAAAATGGCGACACTGACAAGCCGCTGGGAGCCGGCAGACGCGGCAATGTTCCCACGCGGAGATCAGTGGCCACGCACCTACCAATCTGATCATCCAATCGGCCATTTGATGGGTCCAAAGGTGGCCATACACCAATGTATCAATCTGTGAGCGATCTCAGATAAGCAATCTTCGCTACAAATATCCGACACACATATACGATCGATCAGAAACCACTATTCATTTAATAGATCCACATTACAATCCGACTTCTGACGCACACGCCGATATTCACTAGATCGATAAATCCCGCCACCGGCAATCAGCTTGCCAGTGCTAAAGTCAATTGGAGCTTGAATCAATCAATATTAATTAATATCAATGACTCAATTAATATATCAGAACATCAATTAATATCATTTTAGTGGGGGTCATATACACTTGGATAAATGGTGTTTTTTTTTTTTTTACCCATTGATCCCTTCTGATAGTAATAATCGATTTGTTGTCAGCAGCCTGTTCAATCGACATACTGCACACCGGGACGTGGATTTTCGATAGATCGTTAAGATTCAATCACAATTTACGATCATAAATTATCTACCATATCACCATGTGATCTCACAATCTGATCAATGGAAGTACCATCGTAAGTATCTCAATGCTGCCAATTGATGCAACACGATCAATACTATTGTGTTCTGGCTGATCGACTCAGTTTGATTGAATTTGACTCTAAATCGCTCGGAAGGCACGTTATGGGTATTCGATTATTTGCCCATTCGATCATTTTGATTGAATCGCACATCGATCGAAAAAAAAAAAAAAAAAGAAAGAATTAAAGCGTGTGTGTCCATCATTGGATCAATTTAGAAACTATCAATAAAATCCCACCACAGCCGATGAACTCAAATATTTGGATCACGTTACGGTCCTCATAGATATTGAGCACAGCCGGTGTAGAGACCCGAGAACTCAGCACAGGGATAATGGGAACCCCTCATAATGGGCACAGGAGGTGTACAGACCCAGGAACTCAGCACAGGAATGGTGGGAACCCCTCATAATGGGCACAGGAGGTGTACAGACCTGGGAACTCAGGACAGGGATCGTGGGAACCCCTCATGTTGGGCACAGCGGGTGTACAGACCCGGGAACTAAGCACAGGGATGGTGGGAACTCCTCATCCTGGGCACAGCGGATGTACAGACTTGGGAACTCAGCACAGGGATGGTGGGAACCCCTCATGTTGGGCAGAGCAGGTGTACAGACCCAGGAACTCAGCACAGGGATGGTGGGAACCCCTCATAATGGGCACAGGAGGTGTACAGACCCAGGAACTCAGCACAGGGATGGTGGGAACCCCTCATAATGGGCACAGCAGGTGTTACAGACCTGGGAACTCAGCACAGGGATGGTGGGAACCCCTCATAATGGGCACAGCAGGTGTACAGACCTGAGAACTCAGCACAGGGATGGTGGAGCCCCTCATAATGGGCACAGCGGGTGTACAGACCCGGAAACTCAGCACAGGGATGGTGGGAACCCCTCATAATGGGCACAGCAGGTGTACAGACCTGAGAACTCAGCACAGGGATGGTGGAGCCCCTCATAATGGGCACAGCGGGTGTACAGACCCGGGAACTCAGCACAGGGATGGTGGGAACCCCTCATAATGGGCACAGCGGGTGTACAGACCCAGGAACTCAGCACAGGGATGGTGGGAACCCCTCATAATGGGCACAGCGGGTCTCCTACAGACAGAGAATCTCTCCAGCCTCTACCAAACACTGACAGTTTTAGATGGACGGATCTTCCATCCTCATCATATTCTGTATATATTATTAATGTGTAAATTGGATTCTCTGCCATCTCAAAGAACAATTTTCTGTTTTTCTTTCCTAATGATCAGTGATTGGTGGAATTCCTCCCTGGGATAAAAAGCTCCAGAACATCTAAACGAAAACTTGAACCCTGGAGGAAATCTTAAGCTTCCCTTCACGGGGGTCCCCCTCCTCCTCGGCACGGCGGGAGTTAAACGCTCGTTTTCTTTCTAGGGTACCAGTGAAAAACAGTTTTACCTACAATATTCCTCGCTCCTGTAGGATTCCTCCTACCATGTGACCGCCCCACAAATCCGCTTCTCTTCACTACTCCCTCGTTCGCACTATGACGTCATCGCGTACAATGCTGGACCAGCGGTCCTGCGCTGTAAATGAGGATGCAGAGAGCCCGCCCACAGCCAGAAGTGGAGAATGCGGGGCAGCCGGACCTAAACGCTTCGAACCTCGGCTGGCTCAGCAGAGACCATCTATGGGCAGGCGGACTGTACCGAAATTATCGATCGATCAACTTGGGTAGAACCAGCATGTCGGATTTTTCATGCAATCATTGCCAGTGGCTATAACCGATAGCAATAAATCGATGTGTTTTCCCAGCCGGGACGCTTCCCCCACCAGGAGAACACGACAGCTCCGCGGGAGGGATTCCCCCCACCAACACTAAGCTTTGGTTCACACCACTGCGGCTTTGAAATCTTGCGATTTTAAAGCCACAGATCAGTGCGATTTGCACCTCCGATTTCATTGCTGCTTGCCACTTCATTTAACAGAAATCTATGCAAATCCCAAAAGAGTTGCGTCAATCTGAACGGTCCCATTGCCGGCAGTGGTGTGCGACTTGTCATATGATTTTGAACTGTCAAATCGCATGACAAATCACACCGGTGTGAACCAAGGCTGACTGTGTTGATGGTCTGATTTTCTTTCCTTCCACCCATGGTTGCAAGAAAGAAAACTGCGCCATCAACGGCCGGCTTAGAGCTCCACCAAAAATGGGGCAGAATTGTGGCGATTCTTCCCGTGATCCCAAATCGCAAAGAGTGAATGGAGCCGTAATGCTCACTTTGGTCTGGGGTACCATTGAAAAGTAGTTACCGCATTCCTCCTCTCCATGTGACCTGAAGCGGTGCCTCTTTGTCGCTCCGATGGCTGCGGATGCTGTGACATCACGGACGATGCAGGACCGGTGTAGCGACACATACGGCGACCCACCACATTTGGCTACCTGCCGGACTGCGCATGCGCGACGACACCATATGCGTTTCGACACTGCGGCGATCTGCGCAGAATTTTGTGGCCGCACCCCTGAGTCCAGGTTCAAGCCCCACCATCCAAGTGGACATAGAGTTAGATTATAATTATGCCGAGCAGGTAGCCAACGCGTTTTCACAACGCACAAATGTGGACGGGTCCAAAACAGATGGACAGCACAGGAAAAAAAAGAAGGAAGGCAGTATGAAATCCAAGCGATTTCCCGCACAGAAACCAGTCGAGGGCTCCATCCACACCTGCAGGAACAGGTGTGTCGCACAGGAAAGTCGCACAGGAAATCGTGCAACTTGGTCATTCCGATCGTCTGTACCAATTCCGACAAGCGAAATTCCTACGCATGCTCGGAAACAATTCGACACATGCTCGGAAGCATTGAACTTCATTTCCTAGGCTCGTCGTAGTGTCGTACGTCACCGCGTTCTTGGTGGTCAAAAGTTCAGCGAACTTTTGTGTGACCGTGTGTATTAGACATGTGAACAACAAAAAAATTTGTTTATTTTTGTTTAGTTTTTTTCGTTTCCGTTGATTTGTAACGATTCATAAATTCGTAAGTCGTCGGTGTTCGTATTCGTAACGATTCGTATTTTCGTAAGAGTTATTTTTCCGTTGATTCGTTTTTCCGTTAGTTTCATTTTCGTTTATTCGAAATTCGGACGCATTCGTATTTATTCGTACATTCGTAACATTCGTAGATTCGTAATCGGAGCATAATTCATAATTTTATGTAATGTGTATGCTATTATTACATTTTAACCACATGCCGACCGCGCTATTGACAAAAGACGTCTACAGCGCGGTCGGGTTTCCCTGAGTGGACGTCCTACGGACGTCCTCGGGAAGTCTCGCTCCCAGCGCGCTCTGTAGAGCGCGTGCACGGAGCTGTCAGTGCTCGCCGGGTCCACCGGACCCTTCGCAACAAGGATCGCGGTGAAGGGCCAATGACAGCGGCCCTTCACCACGTGATCGCCCCCTCCAATGAGGGAGCGATCATAATATCAACAAAGCAGGGTCATGTAAAGGTCCCAGCTGTCTTCTCTCCTCACACCGATACAGCGTGAGAGGAGAGAAGAGAGACAAGTGAGTTCATGCCCAGTACAGTGCCCAGCAGTGCCCAGCAGTGCCACACAAGTGCACATCTGTGCCATACAGTGCCACCAGTGCCACCAGTGCCCCTACACTAACCACCAGTGCCACTACAGTACCCATCTGTGCCACCAGTGCCACTACACTAACCATCAGTGCCACTAAAGTACCCATCTGTGCCACCAGTGCCACTACAGTACCCATCTGTGCCACCAGTGCCACTACAGTACCCATCTGTGCCACTAAAGTGTCCATCAGTGCCACTAAAGTGCTCATCTGTGCCATCAGTGCCACTATAGTGATCAGTGCCAGATCAGTGTCACTATAGTGCTCATCAGTGCCACCTCTGCCACTTCAGTGCCCATCTTTGCCGCCAGTGCCACGTCAGTGCCACAAAAGTGCCACATGCCACTACAGTGTTCATCAGTGCCACCAGTGCCACATCGGTGCCAGTGCCCATCAGTGCCACCTGTGCCACTACAGTGCCCATCAGTGCCACGTCAGTGCCACGTCAGTGCTCAACCCGTGCCACGTCAGTGCTCAACCCGTGCCACGTCAGTGCTCAACCCGTGCCACGTCAGTGCTCCATCCGTGCCACGTCAGTGCTCCATCCGTGCCACGTCAGTGCTCCATCCGTGCCACGTCAGTGCCACTACAGTGCCCAGTGCCACATTAGTGCCAATACAGTGCCATCAGTACCACATCAGCGTCACAGTGCTCATCTGCACCACTAGAGCACTCAACAGTGCCACAACAGCGCTCATCTGTGCCACTACAGTACCCAATAGTGCACATCAGTGCCAATAAGTGACTGCTCATCAGTGCCACTATATCAGTGGATCCTCATCAGCGCCCACCAGTGCTACCTTATCAGTGCACATCAGTGCCAGATAATCAGTGCATCCTCAGTGTGGTGCATTAGTGTACATCAGTGCACCCTCATCAGCACCCAGCAGTGCACCCTCATCAGCACCCAGCAGTGCACCCTCATCAGCACCCAGCAGTGCACCCTCATTAGACCAGCCTCATCAGCACCCATAACTTTTCAAGTGTCCCTACCACAGCTAGTTTGTCACCACAGCCCACAGTCACCAGTATGGCGAGAAAAATGTTTTCCGCTGAGGAGGCCTACCAACAGCTAAGCTTGACCGACGAGAGCAGCGGGGAGCTCTCTGCGGCTGCATCTGATTCTGGTTCAGAATATGAACCTGTTGTCAGCAGTGGGACTGGTATAGAATCAGAGGAAGAGCAAAGTCCGCCTGTGAAACGAAGGCGTTCTGGCCTGGAGCAGCAGGCTACCACAAGTAGTGCTGTGGCATCAACCAGCAGCTCAGTGCCATCCACCAGAAATACAGTGGCATCAACTAGTAGCTCAGTGCCATCCACCAGATATAGAGTGGCATCAACTAGAAGCTCAGTGCCATCCACCAGAAGAAATGAAGTACCCCTGCAGCAAAGGCCAAGACCTAGCAGGGTATCAACTCTGCCCCAAAGCGTTAGGACCCATGCCGGACTTCCCTATGCCCTTGAAAACCCTCTGTGGCTTCCCGCTAATTCAGCAGCAGCAAACATCCCCCCTTTCACCGCCCAACCAGGTGTTCAGGTGAACACAGAGAATTTTGCCCCTATTGATTTTTTTAATTTAATTTTTACCCAAGACCTATTATCCTCCATCGTGGCCCAGTGCAACCTCTATGCACAACAATTCATAACAAGCAACCCTGGTTCAAGTTATGCCCGTCCCTATGTGTGGAAATCATTGACAGTGGAGGAATTTAAATTATTTTTAGGCCTAACATTTAACATGGGTCTCACAAAAAAAAAATGAACTATACTCCTATTGGTCCACCAACCCGATTCACCACATGCCACTCTTTTCATCCATCATGCCAAGGACAAGATACCTCATGATAATGCGCTTCCTCCATTACAATGACAACACCCAGTGCCCTCCCCGAAATGACCCATCACATGACAAATTATTCAAAATTCGGCCACTTCTAAATTTTTTCTCAGAGAAATTCCCCCAACTATTTATCCCTGACCAAAATATCTCCGTGGATGAGTCATTGGTCCACTTCACAGGCAGGCTTGGCTTCAAGCAGTTTATCCCCAGCAAAAGGGCCCGATATGGGGTTAAGCTCTACAAGCTATGCGACAGAGAAACAGGGTATATCTATGCCTTCCGGGTGTACGAAGGGAAGGACACCCAACTGCATCCCCCAGAATGTCCAGAATATATCGGAGCCAGCGGAAAGGTTGTTTGGGACCTTGTATATCCACTCCTGGGAAAGGGTTACCACCTTTATGTGGATAACTATTATACGAGCTTGCCCCTCTTCCGCAATCTTTACCGCAAGGACACGCCAGCGTGTGGTACAGTGCGAGCCAATAGGAAGGGCTTCCCGCAAAGGCTCATTACGGAAAGACTAAGACAAGGGGAGACGGCGTCTTTGCGCAATGAAGAGATATTGGCTCTCAGGTGGAGGGACCGACGCAATGTCCACATGCTTACAACGATCCACGACGACACCTACGTGGAAATCCCCAGACGAAATGGCCCAATCCAGAAACCAAAATGTATATATGACTATAATTTGTTCATGGGGGGAGTCGATTTCAATGATCAAATGATCGAACCCTATCTTCCCACAAGAAAAAGCCACTTTTGGTATAAAAAAGTCTCCATATATCTTTTCAGTTTGGCCATTTACAATAGTTTTGTTATTTACCGTAAATCTAAAGAGAGCCCCGTATCTTATCTTCAGTACCAAGAAGAAATTATCTCCACCCTTTTGTACCCTGAAGGCCCACCAGAAAGTATTCGCTCGGATTCAGTGAGCAGACTCCATGAACGCCACTTTCCTGAGAAACTCCCTTACCATGACAACGGCCGGAAACGCCAGAAGAAATGCCGGGTGTGCGCCAAAGGAGGAGTTAGAAAAGACACCGTGTTTTATTGTCCTGATTGTCCTTCCCAACCAGGCCTTTGTTTTGAGAGATGTTTCCGCCGTTACCATACTTCTCTACATTATTAGGGAAGTATGGTAAACGTAATTGTCATTTACCGCCACACCCCTTTATGCCACTGTACATACCGCTGCCTTCTCCGGAACTGACCCTGGCCTGCTAAACGACCACACTTCTGCCTAACGCTAAACTGTACCTACTTCTGCCTGCTCTGGAACTGACCCTGGCCTGCTAAACGACCACTCTTCTGCCTAATGCTAAACTGTACCTACCTCTGCCTTCTCTGGAACTGACCCTGGCCTGCTAAACGACCACTCTTCTGCCTAATGCTAAACTGTACCTACCTCTGCCTGCTCTGGAACTGACCCTGGACTGTTTGACCACGTTTTTTGCCTGCCTCTTGGATTGATCTTTTACCCTGCTATGCTAGTGGGAACACAGGGGTCTCACATATGTGAGGGGCTCCAGAATAGTTTTTCTGGATGAAGAAAACTAATTTTTTAGTTTTCTCATTCCCGGATTAGGGTCTGGAGGCTCGGAGGCTTCAAAGAGATTTGGGTGGGAGAAGCCTCTACCCCTGTCCCCATTCTTTCCTGGCCTGCTACTTGGACTATGTTCCTGCTTACTACCAGGACCAATATTTTGGCACTGCAGGCAATGTCTCTACTTGCACTGACCCTGGGCTGTAAATGGACAGTATCCCTGCCTGTACTGACTATGGACAATATTCCTGCCTGCTGCCTGGACATTTCCATTCACTGTCGCTGACCACGTCCCTGCCTGCTGCCTGGATCAGGGCTCTTCTCCTGTGGACAACTGCACTACTAAAACCACAGGTAATCTTTTGTTTACCCTTTGCTCAGCAGAATGTATTTTAGGGTGTAATTCTTGGTATGTTCATGCTATGTGTTAGAAATATGAAGGGCCTTCAAAAATGTGATAGATTGTATGGAAATTAGATGTGTAATTTATGCTCCTAGAACGCCTGAATGTGCTACTTCAATGTTGGGCTTCTGTATGTGGCCAGGGTGTGTAAAAGTCTCACACATTTGGTATCGCCATACTCAGGAGGAGTAGCAGAATATATTTTGGGGTGTCATTTTTGCTATGTACATGCTATGTGTTGGAAATATCTTAGAAATTGACAACTTTGTGTAAAAAAAATGCGTTTTCATTTTTTTCCCACATTTTCCAAAAACTTCTGGAAAAAAATGAACCATTCAAAAGATTCATTATGCCTCATAGATTATACGTTGGGGTGTTAGCTTTCCAAAATGGGGTCACTTTGTGGGCGTTTCCATTGTTCTGGTGCTCCAGGGCCTTCAAAAGTGTAATAGGTGGTTGAGAGATTAGATATGTAATTTATGCTCCTAGAACGCCTGAATGTGCTACTTCAATGTTAGGCCTCTGTATGTGGCCAGGCTGTGTAAAAGTCTCACATGTGTGGTATCGCCATACTCAGGAGGAGTAGTAGAATATATTTTGGGGTGTCATTTTTGCTATGTACATGCCATACGAGAGAAATAACCTGTAATAATGACAATTTTGTGTGAAAAAAAAAAAAAAATCTTAATTTTGCAAAGAATTGTGGGAAAAAATGACAACTTAAAAAAACTCACCATGCCTCTTACTAAATACCTTGGAATGTCTACTTTCCAAAAAGGGGTAATTTTGTGGGTATTTGTACTTTCCTGGCTTATTAGGGTCTCAAGAAATGAGATAGGCCTCAGTACATCAGGTGTGATCAGATGTGATACATTTTCAGTGATTGGCACAATAGCTTGTAGACTCTATAACTTTCCCACAGACAAAATAATATCCACTAATTTGTTTTTTTTTTTACCAAAGATATGTAGCAGTATAAATTGTGGCCCAAATTTATGAAGAAAAATTACTTATTTGCAAAATTTTATAATAGAAATGAAGAAAAATGTATTTTTTTACAAAATTTTCAGTCTTTTTTCATTTATAGCACAAAAAATAAAAAACCCAGAGGTGATCAAATACCACCAAAAGAAAGCTCTATTTGTGTGAAAAAAAGGACGAAAATTTCATATGGGTACAGTGTTGCATGACTGAGTAATTGTCATTCAAAGTGTGAGAGCACCGAAAGCTGAAAATTGGTCTGGTTAGGAAGGGTGTTTAAGTGCCCAGTTGTCAAGTGGTTAAGAGACACGGAAAATTACGAATCGAAAAAAAAAAGTTACGAATGTACAAATTTTTTCGTTCAATCCATTCGAGGCACGTTAAGCAGCGCCATTGTAAGAGACACGGAAAATTACCAATTCAACAACAAAAAAAAAAAAAGTTACGAATGTACGAATTTTTTTGTTCATTTTGATTTTCGTTGTTCCTGTTTTCCTTTTTCGGATTTTCTTCTTTCGTACATTCGTTGTTTCTAATTAGTTTTTTTCGGATTTTCGTTGTTTTCGGATTCGTTCGATTCGAACGATTCGTTAAAATTTTTAGCAAATCGTTCGTTCATTCGTACGATAACGAATGAACGACAAAAAAACGAAAAAAATAAATAAAACGAAACGAATTGCACATGTCTAGTGTGTATGCAAGGCAAGCTTGAGCGGAACTCCGTCGGAAAAAACATCCAAGATTTTTCCAACGGAAAATCCGATCGTGTGTATCAGGGTTCGAGGGGGCGGTAAAAAAACAGGTGGTTAAGCCATGGTTTTACTGTGCCCCGATTGCCCACCTAAATGCAGAAGTGAATCTGATCAGGGCTGCCCCCGTGCCGCATTCAAACCAACAAAATTGGCAGGTGGCACTGCCGCCGAATGCAACAAAATCCAAGTAAACGGGGGACGGAGACGGACCGCTATAGTGCAATGGGGCGGCATTTTGAAGGTTAAAGTGGGCAAAAGAATGGTTCACTTAGGGCTCATTCACCCTTGCGCCTCTAAAAAGCGATCCACGGCAGATTGCGTTTGGCAGGCGTCTTTTTTTTTTTTTTGAGTTGTGGTCCCAGTCACTTGAATCGCAAAGCATCGTGACCACCCCTTCCAGCCACCATGATGGGCGAAGGGGGGCGGTGAAAATGTGTCTCAATCACTTTTTAATGCCACCCGGTCCTAAGTGTAAACGCGGCGTTACATTCCTGCGGGGGGTGCTAATGTGCGCGGCATCAAGGTTTAAAACGAAATTAAAATAAAATTAAACATTTGAAACAAATGGGCTTTTTTTTTTTTTCACGCAACGCATTGCGGTGCGACACACAGTTCGCCTTTTTAAAATGATTAACGCCACAATGCGTGCTGCGTTGGTAGCCGCGCGCATATCCGGTCGTCTAATGTAACGATAATGGGCCCCCCGATATTTTTATTCATTCTGTGACGTCTCTGCCTACGCAGGCGCTATATATAGCCCTTTAAATGATACGTTGGTGGCCGCGCATATTTCCATTTGTAACGCCACGACAAAAGTGCGAATGACCCCCCAATACTTTTATTAATTCTGTGACGCCTCTGCCTATGTTGGCGCTATATCCTTATAAAATAATAATTGTGGAAACCCCCCAATGTACAGTGTATCCCCCCCCAGTCCCTGGATTCCTGGGCCCCTACACATCCCCCCAGCTCTGTCCTCTGCCCCCTGCCTGGGGCCACAGACTGCCGGGCTCCGGGGCCAGGTGCTGCCTGCGCTGGGAATCCTCCTCCATGCGGCTGTCACTGCGGGGCAGAGGAGATGATAATCAGGAGGAGGGGGAGGGGGCAGGCGCCGGAGCGATCACTCTCACACTCCCATTGTTCGCACACAACCCGCCGGCGCCGAGCCGACTCCACTCTGCGCTTAACCCCTGCAGGGCGGGCAGGGCTGACACCACTCTGCACCCACTGCAGCCCCCTTCTCATAGAAGGCGCTGTGCGGGCAGCAGCTGCTGCAGAACCTCTTATGTCCCTTATATAAGGCTCTGTGCATGGATCAGCTGCTGCAGAACCTCTCCTATCCCTTATATAAGGCTCTGTACATGGATCAGCTGCTGCAGAACCTCTCCTATCCCTTATATAAGGCTCTGTACATGGATCAGCTGCTGCAGAACCTCTCCTATCCCTTATATAAGGCTCTGTACATGGATCAGCTGCTGCAGAACCTCTCCTATCCCTTATATAAGGCTCTGTACATGGCTCAGCTGCTGCAGAACCTCTTATGTCCCTTATATAAGGCTCTATACATGCCTTAGCTGCTGCAGAACCTCTCCTATCCCTTATATTAGGCTCTATACGTGGATCAGCTGCTGCAGAACCTCTCCTATCCCTTATATAAGGCTCTATACATGGATCAGCTGCTGCAGAACCTCTAATGTCCCTTATATAAGGCTCTATACATGGATCAGCTGCTGCAGAACCTCTTCTGTCCCTTATATAAGGCACTATACATGGATCAGCTGCTGCAGAACCTCTCCTATCCCTTATATTAGGCTCTATACGTGGATCAGCTGCTGCAGAACCTCTCCTATCCCTTATATAAGGCTCTGTACATGTATCAGCTTCTGCAGAACCTCTCCTATCCCTTATATAAGGCTCTAGACATGGATCAGCTGCTGCAGAACCTCTCCTATCCCTTATATAAGGCTCTAGACATGGATCAGCTGCTGCAGAACCTCTCCTATCCCTTATATAAGGCTCTAGACATGGATCAGCTGCTGCAGAACCTCTTCTGTCCCTAATATAAGGCTCTGTACATGGATCAGCTGCTGCAGAACCTCTTATGTCCGTTATATAAGGCTCTGTACATGGATCGGCTGCTGCAGAACCTCTTATGTCCCTTATATAAGGCTCTATACATGGATCAGCTGCTGCAGAACTTCTTATGTCCCTTATATAAGGCTCTATACATGGATCAGCTACTGCAGAACCTCTTCTATCCCTTATATAAGGCTCTATACGTGGATCAGCTGCTGCAGAACCTCTCCTATCCCTTATATAAGGCTCTGTGCATAGCTCAGCTGCTGCAGAACCTCTCCTATCCCTTATATAAGGCTCTGTACATGGATCAGCTGCTGCAGAACCTCTTATATCCCTTATATAAGGCTCTGTGCATAGCTCAGCTGCTGCAGAACCTTTTCTATCCCTTATATAAAGCTTTATGTATGGAACAGCAGCTGATGCAGAACCTATGCTCTATACATGGATCAGCTGCTGCAGAACCTCTTCTATCCCTTAATAAGGCTCTGTACATTGATCAGCTGCTGCAGAACTTCTTTTTTCCCTTATATAAGGCTCTATACATGGATCAGCTGCTGCAGAACTTGTTATGTCCCTTATATAAGGCTCTGTGCATAGCTTAGCTGCTGCAGAACCTTTTATATCCCTTATATAAAGCTTTATGTATGGAACAGCAGCTGCTGCAGAACCTCTTATATCCCTTATATAAGGCTCTATACGTGGATCAGCTGCTGCAGAGCCTCCTCTGTCCTTCATATAATGATCTGTGCATGGCTCTGCTGCTGCAGAACCTCTTCTGTTCTGTATGTAAGGCTCTGTATATGACTCATCTGCTGCAGAACCTTTTCTATTACTTATATAAGGCTCTGCGCATGACAGCTGCTCTGCTGGTGAAGAATTTGCTCTGCTTTTTATACAGGGCTCTGTGTAAGGCTGAACTGCTGCGGAAGCTCTTCTATTCTTTTTATAAGGCTCTGCGCATGGCTCAGCTGCTGCAGAACCTCCTCTCTTCATTATACAGTATAGGGCTGAGCTGCTACAGAACCTCTTCCATTCTTTATATAAGGTGGATCTGTTCATGGCTCAGCTGCGGCAGAATCAACTCTTTATATTGGGCATTCAAACAGGACATCTGAATAAAATTCACACGAAGGCAATGGCCAGCGCTGCTAAATCCTTGTGATTTTGAATTGAACAAGTGCCCCTTTTTTTTTCTGTGAATTTCGGCTGAACTTTGCACTGTAAAGATCACATATGGCCTCTGGATGCCAGGAGCATTGTGGACATTTCACATCATTAGACATTGCAAGATCTAGTTATTTCAGATAGATTAGAGTCATAAAGGATCAGCAACCGCTGCTAAGGAGGAAGCAGAACCTGCATATATAATGAAGGACCCAATGTGCATAAAATTAAAAAACTTCAAAATGAAAGGAGACTTTTCAGTAAACCATTGCTGAGCACTACTTCTCAAAATGCTCGGTGCCTGGCTGTCATATTGTCCCTCTGGCTGAGTCTCTGACAGAATTCTGGCCTGCATACTTCTGGTCTGGTCCTCCGAGGCCATTCGGTGTGTTGAAAGTACATTGCAAACCCCCAGAAATGATTCTTTGCTTCCAGCTGCTGCAGAACCTCTTTCTATGTATCACATCTATGCATGCTCAGCTCAGATCCACGCATGCTCAGCTCAGATCCATGCATGCTCATCTCAGATCCACGCATGCTCAGCTCCGATCCATGCATGCTCAGCTCCGATCCACGCATGCTCCGCTCCGATCCATGCATGCTCAGCTCCGATCCAGGCATGCTCAGCTCCGATCCATGCATGCTCAGCTCCGATCCAGGCATGCTCAGCTCAGATCCACGCATGCTCCGCTCCGATCCAGGCATGCTCAGCTCAGATCCAGGCATGCTCAGCTCAGATCCATGCATGCTCAGCTCCGATCCAGGCATGCTCAGCTCCGATCCATGCATGCTCAGGTCCGATCCATGCATGCTCAGCTCAGATCCAGGCATGCTCAGCTCAGATCCATGCATGCTCAGCTCCGATCCAGGCATGCTCAGCTCCGATCCACGCATGCTCAGCTCAGATCCACGCATGCTCAGCTCAGATCCACACATGCTCACCTCCGATCCATGCATGCTCACCTCCGATCCATGCATGCTCAGCTCCGATCCATGCATGCTCAGCTCCGATCCATGCATGCTCAGCTCCGATCCATGCATGCTCAGCTCAGATCCATGCATGCTCAGCTCCGATCCAGGCATGCTCAGCTCCGATCCAGGCATGCTCAGCTCCGATCCAGGCATGCTCAGCTCAGATCCATGCATGCTCAGCTCAGATCCATGCATGCTCAGCTCCGATCCAGGCATGCTCAGCTCCGATCCAGGCATGCTCAGCTCCGATCCATGCATGCTCTGATCCATGCATGCTCAGATCCATGCATGCTCAGCTCCGATCCATGCATACTCAGCTCAGATCCATGCATGCTCAGCTCAGATCCATGCATGCTCAGCTCAGATCCATGCATGCTCAGCTCCGATCCAGGCATGCTCAGCTCAGATCCATGCATGCTCAGCTCAGATCCATGCATGCTCAGCTCAGATCCAGGCATGCTCAGCTCAGATCCATGCATGCTCAGCTCAGATCCATGCATGTTCAGCTCAGATCCATGCATGCTCAGCTCCGATCCATGCATGCTCAGCTCCGATCCATGCATACTCAGCTCCGATCCATGCATGTTCAGCTCAGATCCATGCATGCTCAGCTTCCGATCCATGCATGCTCAGCTCCGATCCATGCATGCTCAGATCCATGCATGCTCAGCTCAGATCCATGCATGCTCAGCTCCGATCCATGCATGCTCAGATCCATGCATGCTCAGCTCAGATCCATGCATGCTCAGCTCAGATCCATGCATGCTCAGCTCAGATCCAGGCATGCTCAGCTCAGATCCATGCATGCTCAGCTCAGATCCATGCATGCTCCCTGAGCGGCTGAGCGGCCTCTTGTCTGCCATGCTGGTGGCACACAGCCTCACCTGCCGCAGAACCTCCTAGCCGTCCTCAGGGTCAATGTTCTGGCCAGGATGATTGACAGCTGAAATTTTCTAGAAGCTTAATGACTTCCTCCGGTGACCTGCCTGGCCCATAGCTTTAAAACGTATCATTAATATGTTGTGTGTGAAAATATACGGCTGCAGTGGAGTCATTAACTTGCCTCAGACACATTAGTACTGTGTGACATTAGATATAATTACAGCAAAAAGCAGATCCGTCATTGACTGGCCCAGTCATTCAACGTCGGCAACACCTGATCTTCCAGTTCCTGTCTGACTTCCACACATCCAGAGCCAGGAAAGTCACCAAAGGGCCTGTGAGTATGAACAATACTTGGGATCCCATTCAACTGCTGGCCAAGTACAGATGATAGATATATCATAGATAGATTACAATTACATATATATATAAATAAATAGATATATGGAAAGATGCATGATTAATAAATAGATAGATATTGGAGGAGATAGAAAGATAGATAGGAAGAGAGATGATCAATAGATAGATATAGGGGGAGATAGATGATAGGCAGATAGAGGAACAGAGAGATAGATATAGGACAACGTGGATGATCAATAGATAGATATATAGATAGATAAGGGGTGATAGATAATCAATAGATAGATATATAGATAGATAAGGGGTGATAGATAATCAATAGATAGATATATAGCTAGATAAGGGGTGATAGATAATCAATAGATACAATAGATAGATACGGGGTGATAGATAATCAATAGATATAAGGGGGATAGATAGATAGACAATCAATAGATAGATAAAGGGGAAGATAGATGATCAATAAATAGAGGGAGAGATAGATAGATAGATAGATAGTACGATAAATGATCAATAAATAGATAGATATAGGGGAAGATAATAGGCAGATAGAGAGATAGATATAGGACAACATGGATGATCAATAGATAGATATAGAGATAGATAAGGGGTGATAGATAATCAATAGATAGATAGATAAAGGGTGATAAATAATCAATATATACAATAGATAGATAAGGGGTGATAGATAATCAATAGATAGATAGATATAAAGGGGATAGATAGATAGATAGATAGATAGATAGATAGATAGATAGATAGATAGACAGACAATAAATAGATAGATAAAGGGGAAGATAGATGATCAATAAATAGATAGATAGTTAGTAAGAAAAATTATCAATAAATAGATAGATATAGGGGAAGATGATAGGCAGATAGAGAGATAGATATAGGACAACATGGATGAGCAATAGATAGATATAGAGATAGATAAGGGGTGGTAGATAATCAATAGATATGTAGATAAAGGGTAATAAAAAATCAATATATACAATAGATAGATAAGGGGTGATAGATAATCGATAGATAGATATAAGGGGGAGGGGTAGATAGATAGACAGATAGACAATAAATAGATAGATAAAGGGGAAGATAGATGATAGGCAGATAGATGGATAGAGAGATAGATATAGGAGGGCATAGATCAGGGATATGCAATTAGCGGATCTCCAGCTGTTGCAGAACTACAAGTCCCATGAGGCATAGCAAGACTCTGACAGCCACAAGCCTGACACCCAGAGGCATGATGGGATTTGTAGTTTTGCAACAGCTGGAGGTCCGTTAATTGCATATCCCTGGCATAGATGATCAATAGATAGATAGATATTCAAAATATAGAGAGAGAGATAGATGATAAATAGATATATGGAAAGATGAATAATCAATAAATAGATAGATATTGGAGGTGATATAGATAGATATAGGGGATAGATAATAGGCAGAAAGATGGATAGAGGAACAGATTATTGATAGATATATGGGGAGATAGATGGATAGGGAGATAGACAATCAATCGATAGATAAAAGGGGGAAGATAGATGATAGGCAGATAGATGGATAGAGAGATAGATATAGGAGGAAATAGATGATTAATAGATAAAGATAGAGATAGAAGGCAATAGATGATCAATAGATAGATATATAGATAGACATAGGGGAGAAAGACAATTCATAGATAGAGAGATACGTATATGGGAAGATACAGTACATATATGGATTTGGGGGGAGATAGATTAACAATAGATAGATATTGGAGGACATATATGATTAATAGATAGATAGATAGATAGATGAGGAAATAGACGATCAATAGATAGATAAAGGGGAAGATAGATGATCAATAAATAGATAGATATTGGAGGATATATATATATATATATATATATATATATATATATATATATATATATATATATAGATAGATAGATAGATAGATAGATAGATAAATTATCAATAAATAGATAGATATATAGATAGATAAGGGGTGATAGATAATCAATAGATAGTTAGATAGATAAAGGGTGATAAATAATCAATAGATACGATATATAGATAGATGAGGAAATAGACGATCAATAGATAGACAGATATTGGAGGACATATATGATCAATAGATAGATATAGAGGGGATATGTGATAGATAGATAGATAGATATTAGAAGGAAATAGATGATCCATAGATATAGATAGGGGGATATAGATGATCAATAGATAGGTAAGTAGAGCGCTATAGGAGGAGATAGAAAATCAATAGATAGATTGGTAAATAAATATATGAGGGAGATAGATAAATATATAAATAGATAGATAAAAAAGCTAATCAATAGATAGCTATAGTAGGAGATAGACAATCAATAGATACATACATAGATATAGGAGGAGATAGATGATCCATAGGTGGAAGGACTGACACTGTGTGTGCAGGGTGTCATGGCCCCGCCCCCGAGGATCAGCCTAGGTTCACACTGCCGTGATGTGGCACATCGCATGTGATTCGCACCGGAATCGCACTGCGCGGTGTGATTTGGCCATTCATTTTTGTAAGGATCAAATCACACCAAGCCTTTTTTCACACCCCATGTGATCCGATTCAGGCAATTGAACTGCGAGCTGTTTTGGGGTGTCATCAATTTAGCAGATCATATGAACTCCGTGAGATTTCAATACGGTGCAGGAAATGCACGGGATTCGCTGCGTCTCCCGCGATGCATATAAGCGCACCTAGGATCCATCCCCTTTCTCACATCTGAAAAAAAAAAGATGAATATTTAAAAAATAAAAAATAAAGCAAGGTACCCTGCCTGGGGTGGGGGGTAATTGAGGGCCAGAGCCTCGGAGTTGGGCCATGGCGTGTATCTGGCGGGCGCCGGTCCCGCGGCAGGTCACACATGTTTGAAGCGTTATGTCATCAGGGCACAAGGTGAGCTTGTCTGCAAATTCCTCGATGTTCGCCGGGCCATGTGATTTATATCACCGCAGACTGACAGCGCTGTCAGGGAAGATTGTGTAAAACCTGAAAGAACTCAATGTAGCACGTCAGGGAGTTATTTACAGCCTGCGAATGTCTTGTGGGTGTTCGCCGCTCTACAACGCAGGCCCTGCGGGGAGAGATGCCTGTCTGCGGCGTATCGCTGTGCGTTTGTAGATAGACGACTGGAAAATGTCACCTTAACAAATGCCTTTCCCCCGTTTATTCGGAGACTGATCAGCCAATCATACATGCAAATGTGCCACTTAATCAAGTCGATGATTAATCGATCATTAATGCCAAACTATTTTGACAGGACCAGTGATTGCAATATACACTCACCGGCCACTTTATTAGGTACACCTGTTCAGGGGCGGACTGACCATTCGGCCACCTGGGCACTGCCCGAGGGCTCTGGGCCACTAGGGGGCCCCATCAGGGTTGCCAGCCTCAGTAAAACCAGGGACAGTATGTAAAAATATGTGTTTTTTTTTTTACATCTGTCTCTGAAATGTCCCTTACCGACATCCTTTTGGTCTAAAAATCCAGAGATTATAGCTGCCCCACCTCTCCAGTACCTTCTCAGCCAATAGAAACACGTCTGTGTATACTGTGTATACTGTGTACATGTATGTGTATACTGTGTGATTGTATACTGTGTGGAGCCATAATCTCTGATTGCCTGGGGGCCCCATAATCTCCTATTGCCCGGGGGCCCCATGAGTTGTCAGTCCGCCCCTGCACCTGTTCATTATTATTATTGATATTTTACAGGACTTGTATAGCGCCAACAGTTTGCGCAGCGCTTTACAACCTGAGGGCACACAGTACAGCTACAATACAATTCAATACAGGAGGGATCAGAGGGCCTGCTCATTAGAGCTTACAATCTAGAATTTGCTTGGCAACACAAATTGCTAATCAGCCAATCACATGGCAGCAACTCAATGCGTTTAGGCATCTAGAGGTGGTGAAGACAACTTGCTGGAGTTACATCCGAGCATCAGAATGGAGAACGAAACAGGATTTAAGTGACCTTGAATGTGGCATGGTTGTTGGTGCCAGACGGGTCCGAGTATTACAAAAACTGCGGATCTACTGGGATTTTCACACAACCATCTCTCGGGTTTACAGAGAATGGTCCGAAAAAGAGAAAATATCCAGTGAGCGGCAGTTGCGTGGAGGAAAATGACTTGTTGATGTCAGAGGAGAATGGGTAGACTGGTTTGAGATGACAGAAAGGCAACAGTAACTCAAATAACTCGTTACAACCAAGGTATGCAGAATACCATCTGTGAACGCACAACACATCGAACCTTGAAGCAGATGGGCTACAGCAGCAGAAGGCCACACCGGGGGCCACTCTTGTCAGCTAAGAACAGGAAACTGAGGCTACAATTCGCACAGACTCACCAAAATTGGACAATAGAAGAAAAACGTTGCCTGGTCTGATGAGTCTCGATTTCAGCTGCGACATTCGAATGGTCGGGTCAGAATTTGGCGTAAACAACATGAAAGCCATGGATTAAGGGACTGGGTGACAAGAGATCAGAATTCGGTACCACATCCCATTTGTATACAAAAAAAAAAAAAGAAAGACGGGGCAGGCGGGACTTTTTTAGGAAAACAATCAATTTGAAAAGGTATAAATTTTATTTAAACAATTCTTTAAAATCGCAGTAAACATTTACAAGAATCACGTTACTTGTTGTTTTTCTTATAGTATATAATACTTCATGTGACACTTCTCAATAAAACTCCTGAAGAAGCTCCTGTGAGCGAAACTTGTAGAGTAAGAAGTGGTTGTATTTGTCTAAAGAAACAACACGTGATTCTTGTAAATGTTTACTGCGATTTTAAAGAATTGTTTAACTAAAATTAATATTTTTTTCAAATTGATAGATTGTTTTCCTTGGTACCTAAAAAGTCCCGCCTGCCCCTTCTTTCTTTTTTTTTTTAACATGAAAACATGGATCCATCCTGCCTTGTATCATTTGGTTCAGGCTGGTGGTGGTGGTGTAATGGTGTGGGGGATATTTTCTTGGCACACTTTGGGCCCCTTAGTACCAACTGAGCATCGTTTATACACCACGACCTACCTGAGTATTGTTGCTGACCATGTCCATCCCTTTATGACTACAGTGTCCCCATCTTCTGATGGCTCCTTCCAGCAGGATAATCACCATGTCACAAAGCTCCAATCATATCACCACTGGACAATGAGGTCACTGTACTCCAATGGCCTCCACAGTCACCACATCTCATCCAATAGAGACACTCACCACATCTCATCCAATAGAGACACTCACCACATCTCATACAATAGAGACACTCACCACATCTCATCCAATAGAGAAAATCACCAGATCTCATCCAATAGAGACACTCACCAGATCTCATCCAATAGAGACACTCACCAGATCTCATCCAATAGAGCTCCACACTCACCAGATCTCATCCAATAGAGACACTCACCAGATCTCATCCAATAGAGACACTCACCACATCTCATCCAATAGAGACACTCACCAGATCACATCCAATAGAGACACTCACCACATCTCATCCAATAGAGACACTCACCAGATCACATCCAATAGAGACACTCACCACATCTCATCCAATAGAGACACTCACCACATCTCATCCAATAGAGACACTCACCACATCTCATCCAATAGAGACACTCACCACATCTCATCCAATAGAGACACTCACCACATCTCATCCAATAGAGACACTCACCACATCTCATCCAATAGAGACACTCACCACATCTCATCCAATAGAGACACTCACCACATCTCATCCAATAGAGACACTCACCACATCTCATCCAATAGAGACACTCACCACATCTCATCCAATAGAGACACTCACCACATCTCATCCAATAGAGACACTCACCACATCTCATCCAATAGAGACACTCACCACATCTCATCCAATAGAGACACTCACCACATCTCATCCAATAGAGACACTCACCACATCTCATCCAATAGAGACACTCACCACATCTTATCCAATAGAGACACTCACCAGATCTCATCCAATAGAGACACTCACCAGATCTCATCCAATAGAGACACTCACCAGGTCTCATCCAATAGAGACACTCACCAGATATCATCCAATAGAGCACCTTTGGGATGTGGTGGAACAGAAGATTATCATCATGGATGTGCAGCCGACAAATCTCCAGTAACTGTGTGATGTTATCAGGTCACTATGGAGCAAAATCTCTGAGGAATATTTCCAACACCTTGAATCTATGCCACGAAGAATGAAGGCATTTCTGAAGGCAAACGGGGGTCCAACCCGGTACTAGCAAGGTGGCCTGCGATACTTTATATATTAAAAAAAGCACCGGATGGGCTGCTTTGGGCAGTCTTGTCCATTGCAGCCCCAACGCATTGACAAATAAATTTGCCTTAAGCCCCATACACACTATTCGATTTTCTGCAGATTTTTGTCTTCAGATTTACCAAAACCATGTAGTGAAAGGGCCTGACTGCATGCAAATTGAAACTCTTATGCCGCGTACACACGGTCGGAATTCTCGTCGGAAAAAGCTCTGATGGTTTTCCCGTCGGAATTCCGACGGAATTTTGCTCAAACTGTCTTGCCTACACACAGTCACACCAAATTCCGACGGTCTGTAACACAGCGGCATAAAACACGTTCGACGGCACTATAAAAGGGAAGTTTAATGCTTCCGAGCATGCGTCAAATTGTTTCCGAGCATGCGGCGCGTGCATTTGCGTGTCG